>JAOCPS010224637.1:0-13766 GCA_025505425.1 Graphium colonna
GGAAGTAACATTAGAAAAAAATCCTGAAGTATATAAATGACAGGTTCATAAATATTACTTAAGGGTTTTGGGTAGGCTATCGTACTACAAGCGCTAGGTACCAAGCAGATAATATATATAAATTAGATAAGATGGATGTAATGTCGGAATACACTTATCTTTTTAAATAATAAATGCTGAAATTGTTTGTAAAACTATTTTTGCACATCGCTTTTATTTTACGCTAAATGTTGAAATACACTTTATACAAAATATTTAAAACATTAAATAATTATGAACATGTCAGTAGGCAAAAATTATGAGAATAATTTTAGCTTATTTTTCACAAATTTAAACCAAAATGTAATTTTATAATTCAGAGAAATTCACAAAGCTTGCGCTATAGCTATTTGGTAACAATAATACTTTACCACAACATAATTTCTTCTAACGTCGTTGCTTGTGTGGAGTGACCCAAATTCTTGGTACGCATAGTAGGAACATTTTAAAAATAGAATTTTTCCTTCTTACTTCTTTTTCCTTCAACAGTGTCATTTACAACTCATCGCTAACATTATTAGGTAATAACTGGTTACTTGTCAAAAATATTTATATCTACCTTTTTTAAATCGTTACTAATAGAGATTCCCTAATTATTGTCGATACATGTGTATGTATAAATTTGAAATAATCTCATTTAGATTAACTTATTTTTACGACAATAATAGGTATAAAAACTTCAATATCACTGTATATAATAATGATAAATATTTATTACTTGTCCTTACTCAAATACCAGTCATAAATTGGAAAAAAAATTACACACGCAACCATGCATTTGACACATAAAAATAATATGACACTTAGTCTGGGCGCACACTGGGCAGAACGCTGTGCGACGCGATGTCATATTGACGTAATTCGTCACCACCTCCAATCGAATGTAGCTTCGCTTACTCGTAAAAACATATGGTTGGTGGCTTTGATGCATAACATGGCGATATTTCGCCGCACAGCGTTTTGGCGCAGCGCGTGCCCTACCTTAACATGTAAAATTTGTACGGGTGACCAGACACTTGTGAAGTGTGTAGTCGTCCGCTAGGCAAACGAATAAAAATAATGCTAGTTGTCCACTGGTCGGACGAATAATATCATTTTAGTCGTCCGCTAAGTATCTTTGCTTATGTTTAATGTTTGGTATTGGTTAATACACACAATTATATGGTCTAGGGATATATAAAACTTTTTTAAATAACTTAAAAAGCACTGGCCTTACAAAAAACTTGATGACAGATTATAAAAACATTATTAAGTTCCTTTTTTGATTTCAAATTTCTATATAAAAGGTTTTGTTTTAAGATGAAACTCGCATTCATTGAATTTCTTTCAAAGATGTAAATCTTCACGAATTTGTAACTTGATTAAAACTCATCCCATCAGTCACGCGGGAAGCGGTGGAACGGCACGGAGGACCTAAACGCATTACAACACATGTACAGGGCTGATTCACAGTAAATGCTGCACAAAGTCAAACAAATGTAACGGCTATGCAATTGGTTCAAAGGCTACAGAGAGAGTATGGTTTGATGGTAAGCGGTCAAACTTTGAGAAAACGACTGCATGTCATCCTCATAGGCCACTTCGGGTACCAGCGCTAAGGAGAGGCGATCGAGGAAGAAGATTACAATGGGTATGAAAACTGGAACCATTCTCAATGGTCACTTGTGATTTTCAGTGAAGAATCCAGGCTTGGATTTCATCCTGATTCGCGAAGAGTACACGTTTGGTTAGAACCTGGACGTTGGAATCGACTGCAGCACCCACAACAAGTTCATGCATGTCAAGGTGGTGCGATTATGGTTTGGGCAGGAATTCGTCGCGGTGGTAGTGAGCATGGGCATAAAAAATGAGTCCTAAGACTGATTTCTCTCCAGTCGCGCTTGTACCTCTACTCTCATAGCTTGGTTATACGGATCATCAGTTTATGAGTAGAGGAATAGCGCGTAATGTTTCTACGAGGTATATTAAGGGTGAAAATTGTTATGATAAAATTCTATTTCTTTTATCGCAAATATGTTTATTTCTTCCTAACTTCAGACATTGAAGTATATATATTTCAGATATGAATTTGATCTCGATAGATGGCGTTGATATCAGTATAGTAGATGATAAGTAGACAAGTAGATCAATGATTAAAATAAAAACAATAAAAACTATTGATTAGAATAATTGAAGTAGATTAATTGCTAATGGTTAAAATACTCATCCGGAAGACTTATAGACACTGACACGTTGGTAGCCTTTACGTTTGGAAGTAAGTTTTCTTGGTTTTCCGATGCATTGTTAATTTTGTTAAAGAAATGTAGTATACGCTTTATTTAATACTCTTTTTTACAACAATATAAAATATCAAATGTATAAGAGAAACATTTTTTTTTTTAATTAAAATGTAAAGATATTCAAAATACATGTTAGTAACGCGTTTTTAAATAAATAAACAAATGTAAAAGAAAAGTTATTCTGTAATATATAACAGGTTATAATCCTTATCCAAAATAAATCGCAGATGTTTGTACTAGGTACATACCATTTGTTCTTAAGTTAAAAAAGTAACTTTTAATTTTTTTGTCCAATCAATCAGAAACAAGTTTTTCTGTGAACTGTTAGTGTAGTAGTTGTAAAATTACAAATGTGACATTACGTAAATGGCATAGGGGAAAGATAAATTTCATAATGAATACAGATACATAATAACAAGCATGTTCTTAACTCTTACAACCAAGTATTTGTTTGGGACAAATACAAAACATTTATATTGAATTTCTAAAGAATTGCAAGAGTTACTATTCAACGTGCAAGTCATTGCTAATGGGATCTCAAACGTTAAATAAAATATTTACAACAAGGAAACAATTATTATTGTAGTTAATAAAAAAAAGAATAAGTGAAAAAGAAAAAATGTAAGTGAAGCGAGTAATAAGACAGTATTGAGTTATGACCTAAACTATACTAGAACTATTAACATGTTATGTTCGTCTAAATATGCACAGAGGTCGACTCTTAGATACAAAAAAAAATTATCGAACGTGGAAAGTGTCCTTATTAGTATAAGAATACTAAGTGAATTGAGAATTGTGAAGACCCGAAGAGCAAGGAAATAAAAAAGACAGGATCAAAAAGTAAGGATGTCTGGGGGCAATGACTTTGACAATCGATATGAATGTTTTCAGAGACATGTCTGAGAACAAAAAATTCTTCATTAAATTGCTCCATAAACGCATGACTCCCTACAGGATCAATCTGCCACGCATCAGCTACACTACCCCCACTGTGACTATTATTGCTTAGTAGATTAAATAACAACAAATATGGACGAAGTTCACCGATTTATTAAGCTTCTTTTATATCTTTCTTCATCCTAAAACTAGCTATACCCGCGACTTCGTCCGCGTGGAATTTAACAAAAAGGTTATTGAGTTTATTTAGCTTTTTTATGGTTTGTGCATTTTTTATTTTAATTATCACTGATTTTCAGTTTTTTGTATTAACTTTAGTGATAAACTTCTTTATATACGATATTTGGTGTACGGTTTTCTTAGGCTAAAACAACAACACTACTGACATTACTCGAACGTAAACATGCCACGTATAGTTGCTCACGAGTAAAGCAACCTTTAGTTAAATCTATACCAGATTTACTTAATGTTTGTCCTTAGGAGTTGTTGATTGTCATAGCAAAAGTAACATTGATCGGGAATTGTAATCTTTTGAATTGCAATGGAAAATTTGATGGTATAATAGAAATCTGTGATATAAATACTATTTCACCTTTTCCGCATCCGGATATTATACGACCTTCTATAACGTTTCTTTGTAACGACACTACTCGCAACCGCAATAAGTCTAAAATGTTCAGCCGATAAAAATATGACTCCTTCAAATAATAGATCATTACTTTTTATATCCTGCATCGTCCTATAGAAATTTTGTTTGCCATAGTGTATTCGTCCCATACTACAAACACACAATCTTGTAGTACTTTGGCTTTGAGAATTTTTTATTTTTGGGTATATTGCAAACTGTATTTTTCGTATGGTCTAAACAAACTAGGTAATGACGTATCTATATCAAATAATATACGCTTCCCTCTAACAGGAGTATTATTCCTTCCTGTGCTACTATGCTGGTGATTTTCGAAAACGGAGTTCCCGCTTTTGTATGAAACATAATCCAAAGATTCAAATGAAAAAGCAGAATACGAAATATTTTCTTCATTCTCTCTTTCAACCCGACACGTTTTCATAATACAAGATTTCCAAGAGTAGGCGGAACTAGTCGAATTTGATAAAATACTACTCAAATTGTCTATTCTTGAAGGATATTCTTTAGTCTCTTGAATTGGTTTATCCAGAGGCACGTAAACGTTTTTTACAGTGTCTAACATTTGTCTTATTAATAATATATTCTCTAGGTCCTTCATAGATTCTTTTTTAGCTGCATCCAATGCGATGTCCACAGTGATATTTACTTGGCTATGAGATGATGTTGATTTAAGCGTAAATTGATCGTTCTTACATTCTATGTTAACGTTAGGACTACCTTTGGAAGATATAAATGATTTTGAGGTTCGATTTTGACTTGTCAATGAAAGACTTTTCTCACGTGGATAATTTGTCTTTAACATTAATTCAATTCCAGTATTACAAGATCCAGATATAGATCTTGGAAATTGTATTAAAACTCCTTGAGCTTGATTTGAATTAGTACTCAATAATTTTATACTGTAATCAACAAAACTACAGCAACTTAAACTAGCGCATTTTATAGATTTGTTCACATATTTAGGATTGCGATTAAACGTATCAGTTTGTGTTTTGTTTATTTTAAGAACATTCTTAAACATGTAATCATTTTTAAATTTTAAATCAATATTAACTTTACAAGAATCCTCGAACAGCCTGTCGACTTCCTTACGTGAATTTGATAATGCCTTTTTATTATCATTATAAGGAAATTCATTAGAACTTTTACATGCATCTTTAAACATAGAGTCAATTTCAACATTGTGTAAAGCACATATGGATGAATTAACTTTTAACACTTTATCAAATATGTAAGTATATTTAGTAGTGTTATTATTAATTATAATGCTAGGTGAATTAAATTCATTCAAAGATCTGCTGCATTTTACTTTACTAAATATGTATGACACATTATTTTGTTCTCTACGTACGTCGTCCAAAGTGTGATTAAAGCAATATTTTGTATAAGAACCACTTTTACAACAGTCTACAAGTTTGTAATTATTATTTTCTTGCTTTACTGATTCTATCGATTTTTGATCGTTATCTTTGTTTTCAATAGATAGTAAACATTTCTTACGATATTCTAGAATGTCATCAATTTTAACAAAATTATTAGAAATTTGTAACTGGTTTGATTCTGACTCCTTGGAAATTATGCAGGAGCATGAAGCTGAATTATAGTCATCACTAAATAATAGTTTAATATTTGTTAGCTCTACATTATCTCGATTATGCCCTATATTTTTATTGTTTAAGTTGGTAAAGAGATATGGGAAGGTAACAACGTACGAGCAGGCATTTGCTATTAAAGATTCGATTTTCATCCGCTTATATCTGCTAAATATATAGGGAAACTTGGTAGTATTATTGTAAAACCCTCTCATTCCATATATTGTATTATTAAACATAGCAGCATTTTCTTCAACATCGGCAGTATTGGATTCCCCGTTACTTTCGTCACATATGCATATTTCTTCAAATTTTGTTTTTGGATAACATGTATCAACAGCTTTAGTAAAAATATTATTGGCAGCGTTTCCTTCAACATCTGCAGTATTAGAAGCTAGGTAACTTTCATCAACTATCTGTTCTGATATTAAATCATAATCACATGTGCATACTTCTTCAAACTTTGTGTTCGGATCACATGTATCAACGGATTTAGTCAGAATATTATTAGGAGCATTTTCTTCGGCATTCGCAGTGTTAAAAGTCCGGTAACTTGCATCCACTTTATTTTCTGATATTAAATCATAATCACATGTGCATACTTCTTCAAAATTAGTCTTTGGATAACATATGTCAACAGTTTTAGTAAAAATATTATTTGCAGCATCCTCCTCAGCATTCGCAATGTTAAAAGCCCGGTAACTTTCATCAACTAACTGTTCTAAAATGAAATCATAATCACATGTGCATACGTCTTCAAACTTTGTCTTCGGATCACATGTATCAACGGTTTTAGTCAGAATATTATTGGGAGCATTTTCTTCAGCATTCGCAGTGTTAAAAGCCCGGTAACTTGCATCCACTTTCTTTTCTGATATTAAATCATAATCGCATGTGCATACTTCTTCAAAATTAGTCTTTGGATAACATATGTCAACAGTTTTAGTAAAAATATTATTAGCAGCATCCTCTTCAGCATTCGCAATGTTAAAAGCCCGGTAACTTGCATCATCTTTCTTTTCTGATATTAAATCATAATCGCATATGCATACTTCTTCAAAATTTGTGTCTGGATAACATATATCAACAGTTTTAGTAAGAATATTATTGGTAGCGTCTCCTTCAGCATCCGCGGTGTTAGAAGCTCGGCAAGTTTCATCAACCTTCTTTTCTGATATTAAATCATAATCGCATACGCATACTTCTTCCAAATTTGTCTTCGGATAACATATATCAATAGTTCTATTAAGAATATTATTGGCAGCATCTTTTTCGGTAGTCGTAGTGTTAGAAGTCCGGTAACTTTCATCAACTATCTTTTCTGATATCAAATCATAATCGCATGAGGAATCTTCCTCAAAATTTGTCTTCGGACAGCATATGTCAACAGCTTTATTAAAAATATTATTGGCAGCGTCTCCTTCAGCATCCGCAGTGTTAGAAGCTCGGTAACTTTCATCAACTGTCTTTTCTGATATAAAGTCATAATCACATGAGCATAATTCTTCAAAATTTGACTTTGGATAGTATACTTCAAAGTCTTTAGTAAAAATATTTTTGGCAGCATCTTCTTTAGCATCCACGGTGTTAGAAGCCCGGTAACTTGCATCATCTTTCTTTTCTGATATTAAATCATAATCGCATGTGCATACTTCTTCAAAATTTGACTTTAGGTAACATACACCAACAGTTTTAATTACAATATTTTTGCCAGCATCTTCTTCAGCATCCACGGTGTTATAAGTCCGGTCATTTTTATCAACTGTATTTTCTGATATAAAATCATACTTGCATATATCTTCTAAATTTGACTTCGTTAAACATATATCAACAGTTGTAGTAAAAATATTGTTGGAAGCATCTTCTTCAGCATTCGCAGTATTTGAAGCCCTGTAACTTACATCATCTATCTTTTCTGATATTAAATCAGGATTACATGTGCACACTTCTTCAAAATTTCTCTTTGGATAACATACATCAGCTTTAGTAAGAATATTATTAGCAGGATCCTTTTCAGCATCCACGGTGATTGAACCCCGGTTACTTTCATCAGCCATCTGTTCTGATATTAAATCATAATCGCATGTGCATACTTCCTCAAAATTTGACGTCGAATAACATATATCAACAGTTTTAGTAAGAATATTAGTGGCATTCGTAGTGTTAGAATCCCGGTAACTTTCATCAACTTTCTTTTCTGGCAATAAATTATAATCGCATGTGCATACTTCCTCAATATTGGGCTTTGGTATGATTTGACTAGGTTTGTAAGAGAAATTATGTAACCTCACCTTGTTTACGTTACATAGATCATGATTATTAAATATTTCTTTTCCTTTGGTAGAGTCTTGAAACATATTCTTTTGTGAATTACAAACATTTGAATACATAGGAGATAAAGAACGTAGCCGATTAACGTTCGTATTTTGTAACAAATCAGAATTGTCGCTTTGGACTGTTGAATTCATAATTGCGTCATTAGTACAACGACATGTTATTTTATCTGAACTTGAATTTATTTTCATGTCATCAGTAGACATATACTGTCTCAGTTTAGCCTTATTCCAATTATTATTATAACAAGCTGGCTCTGACTTAGTGTTACAATGGATGTTATAACCTTTTTTGCCTTCAGTATGGATTCTGTTATTAATTTCATGACAATTGCAGTTTTGCTGAATATTATTGAAGGCTTTCATACTATCCTCACTTTCACTATCAAATTTAAAACATGAACAACATGAGTTCTGTTTTACATTTTTACTTATGAGTTTTGCTTTTATGGGATGTCGCGTATCCATCTTTATTATTAGTTTTTTCTTCTTCTCTTTAATTGTTCCATCCACATTCTGTAACCTTAATACCTCCGTAATCTTTTTATATTTTCTCTTATAATATCCAAAATTTTCTGGATCATGCGATTTCATATAAGAAATACTTTGAGGAATAGATACATCGCTACCTAATCCAGAGGTATTAGCTGAATTGTTATATGAATGACGAGTATGACAAGTAATGTTTTTGTCGTTCATTTCAGTTCCCTTTTTGCAATATTCACGTTCCTGATCCATTAATAATTTGTTTAAAATAAGTTTAAGTTCATCATTGATAGCTAAAACTTTAGCGTCACAACCATCATTCCTTTTTGATATATTTAGAATTTCGTCAGCATGTGACATAATGTTCTGAAAATGCGTATCTGCAGGCTGATCCACGACCGATACTGTACCTTCCTTATGATCTTCTGTCTCTGGAATATTTTGAGCAGAACTATACGCTTCATAATTTTTTTCTTCTTTATATTTGTTTCCATCTGTTTGCTGCATAGAACCCTCGTTTGTTTCGTTTATTTCTAAATGTACAATATTTTTTTGTATTTCCACATTTTCTTTATTTTCTTTCTGTGTATCTTCACAAATATCAATTGAATCTTTAAATTTCTTTTTATTTTTCAATTCTTTAAACCGCTTTAGTCTAAAATTATCTTCTCTTTCTATTTCCTCTAATTCTGATAAGATATATCGGGTACTTAACGTTATCCGTGGAGCTACCATTTTTGATAAAACATTCCATTTTCTGCAAACAATAACTGGCACGTTTATATCATTTGTATACATAAAACGCCAAATGTCACCCTTTCTTTAATTCCTTGTTATGTATGTTTTAAAATAATTACAGTAAAATAAACTTGGACGCTACCAAATAATTAAAAATTATAACAACTATTTTATTTTGGTAATGTCTTAACACAATTATTTAATTAAACTTCTAAAAATACGAAATTATTTAATATATATATATATATATTATCTGAAATAGTTCTGTAAATAAAATAATAAACATTTTATCTTTTTACCATATACTTAATTTCAAGTAACTAATGTTAATAACGTGCTCTCAAACGTCATTTTTTTATAATGAGTACTTTCTCTAGTGTCACAATTCTACGTTTTATTGTTATTTTTTTTTAATTCGATTAATATTTAGCCAATTTTACATAGGAAAAAATTATTTAGATAAAGGAAACCTTATCCATCCATTGTCACTTGTTGAATCAAGTGTCTGTTGGATAGTTTTTGTAAAATACCAATATTACTTTTAATACCAACACAATATTAGTTGTATTAGAAATTTGAATACTTTTAATGTTACTTATAAGGCATCTTTTTGATTCATAATTTAATAAGACCATACTATATAAAATAATATGGAAGAAATGCAGAGATGGATTTAAAGGACCATGAAATTTTCAACTAACCAGAATATTTATCAACAATAATTTATCCATTTATGACAATAAGTGGTATTTTTATTGCCTGCCTTTTTAACTAGTTTTATTTTATTTTATATTGACATTCACTTATATTCCTAATATCCGAAGATAAATAAATTTGTACTTCATGTATTACCTAGGAAAAAATAATTTATCGTTTAAGTGATTACCGTCAATTTCACTGTAATCTCCTCAATCTTTAATAAAATTTAAAAATAGTATTTGTGAATTAGTATTTTATACATATCATCATTTTCGTATTGAGTAACGGAATTTGATAATGAATATTTACTGTATTTTAAATAGTTCTCACTCAAAGTTGGAACGAAATATCTCTTAAAGAATAAATTATCATAGCAAATTCGTGCATTACATCTTAATGTCTCACCGTAGACTTGTTCACTCCAAAGATTTCATTTCATTTAAAGGGATTATTTAAGTTTATAATAACCCAATCAATAACACTCAACATTTAAAATATCGTTTATAATTATTTTGATAACTTCGATGATCCAGATGTTTCTCCCGACGTAATAGTACTTATCGTATCATCCCTTGAACTCATTGAGCCAAAAGACGTGCTAATTGGGATCGAGTTCTGGCCTTCTGTACCCCTAAATACTTTTCGTACTTTAACTACTTTTTTTTCTTCTTTTATAGTCCCATCTATGTTTATTGTTCTTTCGATTTTAGTTATTTCTTTGACTACAATCTCATATCGACCAAAATTCAATATTTCTGGTGTGTAATATTTCTCTAATGGTAATATTTCTTCGTTAGATTCCACAGCTAATACAGTATCATTTGCTTCAGGTTCTAAATCATCTCTCGTAATTTCAGAGCAACATTCCGAGTCTGATTTGATAGTGGCATCTAGTTTAGTTTTCAACTCTTCACCAATGGTCAAAAATTCTTTGATGTCAGACTCTTCTACTGTTTTTTCGTCTATACTGTTAACTTTTTCCAATATTGCGCTAATATTATCTTTTAAAGAACTTAAGAGTGAAGCACGATCAATGTTATCAGATTTTTTATTATCTTTCTGTTTATCATCACAAGTATCAATTGAATCTTTACATTTCTTTTTAGTTTTCAATTCTTTAAACCGCTTTAGTCTAAAATTATCTTCTCTTTCTATTTCCTCTAACTCTGATAAGATATATCGGGTACTTAACATTATCCGTGGAGCAACCATTTTTGATAAAACATTCCATTTCCTGCAAACAATAACTGGTACGTTTATATCATTTGTATATGTAAACCGCCGAATGTCACCATTTCTTTAATTCCTTGTAATATATTTTTTTTAAATATATTACGGTAATATAAACTTGAGCGCTACCAAATAATTTAAAAATGTTAATACTTCTTGCAAGTTAGTAATATTGTCTTTACTCAATTATTTAATTAAAGTAATAAAAATACGAAATAATTTTATGTATATTAACTAAAAAAACTGTAAATTAAATAATTAACGTTTATCTATTTGCTGATTCTTTTCAACTAACTATGTTAATAGTTTTTTTTTACGCTGGGAATGCCTTTATTCACTTCGCCATCCGTGCGGAGCAGCAGGGAGGGCTTCGTGTGGGAATCTCAGCCAAATGCCAAACTACCCACTAAACCCCGCGGTGTTCCTCCTTCTCCTGACCGGGTCGTGGTATCTACATTAGTTTACCCACAGCCCGACTTAGGCAGCCCCTTCGAGCTAAAAATTAAGCCTCTCCCCTCACCCTATGATACCCCCCTCGGAACGACATGGGGGCATATACTGTGCACGCCGGCGGCCCCTAGCCGGAGCTCTGCGGGGTGGCAACGTTTCGCCTGCCTGCTCGCGCTCCCGCAGGGCATCTCTCTTGGCCGTCATCACCTCGCGTGCATACGAGGCGACGGTGGCCTAACTCTGCTCGCTGCCGGCCATCGATCGGACGACAGTCGGCAGCAACAAGTCCCGCCCAACTGTGCCAATAAGCGTAGTACGCTGGGCGTACCAGCCCGTGCACACGACGAGTGTGTGCTCAGCCGTGTCCTCGGCGTCGCACGCCCAGTGTTGCGGGATCCGCCTCATTCCATACAATCTCCCACAGATAACGCCCGAAATGGCCATGCCCTGTGAGAAACTGCGTAAGGAAGTCACCCCTCGGCCGTATCAGGGTACTTCTTTGGTAAACCTCGGCCAGAACTTCGGCCTCGAGGTCCCAGTTTCCCACTAAACCCTGCGGTGTTCCTCCTTCGCCTAACCGGGTCGTGTTATATACGTTAGTTTACCCACGACCTGGCTAGGGTAGTCAACTATGTTAATAGTGTGCTATCAAACGTTATGTTTTAATAATCAGTATGCTCTCTGTATAATTATAATTTGACGGAACTTGAATAATTCTACATTTCATCGTTATTTTTTTTTCTTTATTAAATCAAATATCTTTTGTATAATTTTTGTAAAAAATAGAAAATATAAAATGGAAGAATGGCAAAGATAAACATGAAATTTTTCAACTAACCAGAATATTTATCAGAAATTATTTATCCATTTATGACATTAAATGGAATTTTTATTGTCTGCCACTTTAACTTTAACACTTTATTTTATTTTATATTGACATTTACTTTTATTGTTAATATTACAAGATTGAGAAATTTGTACTTCATCTAGTAACAAAGGAAAAACTATTTTATTGTCTCGGTGATTATTGTCAATTGCACCATTATAAATTTGGTATTAATGAATTATTTCCTTGAACATATTATCAATATCATATTCATTGACGGAATTACATAATTAATAGTTCCCGTATTTTAAATAGTTGTCATGCAAAGTTAGAATTAAATATCATCTTAAGAACAAATTTTTATAGCAAATTCGTGCATTACAATCTGATGTCTTGCCGTAGGTTTGTTCAACACTAAGTTGTTGGTCAAGGGAACTTTTATTATTGATCTTTTTATTGGCCCAATTATTAACACTCAACATTTGGAATGTCTTTTCATTTAATTTTGATGGCTTCGATGATCTAGATGTTTCTCGTGATGTAGTAGTACTTATCCTTTGAACTACTTGAACTATAAGACATACAGATTATCGTTTAATTCTGTCCTTCTGTATCCCTAAATAATTTCCATACTTAGAATACTTTTTTCTCTTCTTTTATAGTCCCATCTTTATTTATTGTTCTTTCAATTTTAGTAATTTCACTTACTTCTTTAGATTCCACAGCTTATTTGCTTCAGGTTTTTAATCACCTCTCGTCGAGACAATTTTAGAGAAAAATTCCGAATCTGATTTGATACTAAGATCTAGTTTAGTGTTAATCTCTTCACCTATGGTCAAAAATTCTTTGATGTCAGACTGTTCTACTGTTTTTTTTTTGTCTATACCGTTAACTTTTTCCAATTTTGTACTAATATTACCTTTTAAAGAACTTAAGAGTAAAGCACGATCGACTTTATTAGATTTTAAAACTTAATTATCACTGGAAACTCCCCAGTCACTTTGTCCTCCTTTATTTGTTTTTTTCTTCACTTCATTTTTCTTCTTTAGAATACATCTTTAACTAACTCTAAGAGCGCTATTAATATAAACACAAGTGACCTTAGCCTTTAGCCTGACTACTTTAGCCAAAGCGTTCGATTTCCTGCGATGATAAATTATATTTATAGAAGATCAAATACGGCCTCGTTGTCCCTGCCGATTTTTCATTCCCTAAGGACTACACCGAATTATACATACGTCACCAGAAACGGTATGTATAAATTCTAAACAGTGACCTTCAAATAACAGGCTAATACAATATAAATAGAAAGAATATTTAACTCTAATCATAATAATGTTTATCATAATAATCATAAAATCCTACTTGAAATTACTCTTAGCATTGTCCTATGTCAATGCAACAAAATAAATTTGTTCAATTAGGACTTATTTAATTATAAAATATAGTAGTTAACTCTGAATACCCTGGTTACATACGAGCCCCAATGCAAAATACTTCGTCTAGTGTGAAATTTTCTCTGTGAGATTTTTTCTAACTTTATTATTTTTG
>JAOCPS010224745.1:0-13765 GCA_025505425.1 Graphium colonna
TACCTCCTTCAGACGCTCACGGTCCAGGCTTTCAAGGCGCCACCTCACCTCCAGTAATCTCATCTCACCATCCGGCTGGGGCTGGTTAAAGCATCCGGGTGGCAAGAAGACTATACCGGATATACCGATGATCGAACTGAGTCTCCTCACCAGCAATCACTTTCCAGCCCCGGACACGATGTGTTAAAACAGGGCTAGTGTTCACTGAACCCTGATTAAGTATTGACAACCTGACCTCTAGAACAACCTAACCTACAACCAAGGGCACTCCCGCATCGCCTTTGGTGGCGGGGTTCTTGAAATAGGCCTAGCCTTAGCTTCTAGTTTCCCGACGGCGTTTGCCTGCCTTACAGCAGCGTGCCCTTCACGCCCCTCCCGCACACAGGATCCTCGTTCGGCTGTGTAATAAGTAGTACAATGCGCGCGAGGGCGACCCCACGTCTTTCACCTACTTCTCATCACTGGGGGTAGAGGATAACCTAACCTAACCTAACCTCACCTTTTTTATCACATAAATCTTTTATGGATCTCCTACTGCCACGGAGGCGAGCAGGGGTATGTGTGAGTCCCTGTCTAATGAAACTGGGGTACCCACTATAAAAAAAACCACGTTACGCCGTCTCTTTCGAATTGCCGGAGCCACGGAAACACGAAGACGCAATCTTTCACTACCCCGGTGTAACCATTGCCTCTTCAGGCTCCTACTTGGTGCTGTGCTCGTACTAGCACAGCATTCGTCCATCCATCAGTTTCGACATTCTTTCACAGGACGGCAGCTATCCCACATCTGCCGCCCCGGGTCTTCTATCAGGGAGTAAGGTTGCGTACGTACGCCAGCCTCCTGTGCCCTGGTCTTTGCCTGCGGATGTCCAGGGTAGCAGTTGCCTCCCTTTCTCTCTCCGCGTACGCCACAGTGGTGGCACTCTAGTGAAGGCTCTCTCCCCGCTATGTGATGCTGGTATCTCCGAAACAACCATGTCCTGAAAAGACTTATGTCGCGCGGTAGGTGAGAGATCCATGCCTTCTGTTCAACCATTTCTTTAGGACCCTCTTTGCTTCCGGCACTAGCGGGCGGCCCCGGGCTATTGCTTCCTCGCGCCACTTATACAAAGAGGTGGGGATTACTGCCTCCAAGTCCCAGGGAAGGGAACCCGCCAGTGCACACGCCGCCTCATCGGAGATCGTCCGGTAACCACGTATAGTCCATATATCCAACACCCTTTGCGGCTTGCGCAGGAGAGCCGCTGTTCGCCGATTAAGGGTGTCGGCCCAAACCGGGGCGCCGTACAGGGCCATAGACTTAATGACTCCGGTATACATACGGCAACAGGAAACGGAGGGACCTCAAACGTTCGGGAGCAGCCTACCGAGAGCTGCCGCTGCTCTCACCACTTTCGGTGCCAGGCTCTCAAAGTGGGGACTGGCCTTGTACTTATTCAGCGCCACCTCTAGCCCTAGTCGCCTTATGCGCCCCATTACCTGCGCCATTTCCGTTGTGGCGAGAACAGCGGCCTGGTAAAAATTAGTGCCATGGGTGGTGACAAGGGTGTCGTCGGTTTAGCATGTGGCGAGTAAGCTAGTACAGTAGCTCGTCTAAACGAGTCTCAGGATCACGCCACCTCTTATCTGACTCCGCCTACGGCAAGATGGCCGACTATGCGCTTTTATTTTAAATGCGCGCGTGCAAGATGGCTGTCGTGCACCTATTGTTCTCGAACCACCACCCACCTAGAAAACAGTCAAGCACGAACTGTTATTACTATTAATTAGCATAACGTCCCATAGTGCCAGAGATGATTGTTTATTTTTATTAATTGTTTTTAAGTATAAATACGTGTATTGCTTTGTAGTCAACACACTTCGTTTTCTGATTACCAACTGAGTACTAACATCACGCTATATCACGTTGATAAGTGTCTCGACCACACTTCAAGTGCTCGTAAGGAACGTCGCTGACGAATAGGTAACCACTGAAGCTGAGCACGGTGGTCAAAAAAATGGTCGAATTTACGTAAATTAAAAATAAATCGAATGCAGTTGTTTGGAAGTCGGTCAAGCTTATTGAAGAGGTTTCGCATTCAGGACGTAGTAGCATACATCACCGTAGTCAATGAGAAGAAAAATTAAGGCTTGCACTAGCGTCTTTTTGGTTAGGTAAGGCAAAAAAAATTTAAACGATAGAGGTGCCGCAACATGCCTGAGACTTTGTGGCAGACATTTACAACTTGACTGATCCAGCAAAGATTTTTATCAAACAATAGACCTAACAATAATTTTAATTTTTAACACTTTTCACAACAGGTATTATAGTGTTGTTGAACTTTATAGGTGGAAAGGTAGTCAAATCAAGTTTAGTTAATGTACGCGAACTGCCAATCACTATAGTTTGGCACTTTACAGGATTAACAGTTAGCCCAATCCTATCAGACCAATTTTTTATTTCAGTTAGGACGTTGTTTATCTTGTTAAAGGGCTCAGGGAACTGGTCAATCGTTTCCTGTGCATATAATTGTAGGTCATCGGCATAAAGATGATACGCACATTGAAGATCATGGGTGGTAAGGTTTATAAAAACAGAAAATAAAAGTGAAGAAAGAATACTGCCTTGACGGACGCTAGTTACCGTATATAGCCAACTCGATGACGATTCTTCGACATTTCCTGACTGCTGGCGTTCTTGAAGATAAGAAGAGAACCATTTCAGTACTTCATCGGAAACCAGTAAATATGAAAGGACTGCTAAAAAGATATCATGACTGACGGTATTGAAAGCATTAGAAAAATGAACTAAAACCAAGACTGTTACTTTGGAATTCTCCATACCTGCCTTAATATCGCCAGTCACTTTAAGGAGATTAGTGGTAGTGCAATGGCCTGGTCAGAATCCAGATTTTAAGGGACTATTTAAATTATTAGTAAATATAAATCGAGAAACTTGTTTATAAAAACAGAAGTGAAGCACCTCAGAAAGGAAGGGCAACATAGAGATGGGTCGGTAATGCTCGAGAAGAAAAGGATTGAAACACTTCGGGAGTGAACGGACGAATGCTTTACGCCAAAAGGATGAGACGGATCTAGTATCAAGAGAAAAATTAATTATTGGATTAGTGGATTTGTAAAATAGTTTTTTTGATCTCGTCAAAAAATTTTGTAAAATGGTTTTTTTGATCTCGTCAAAAGAAACAGGAGAAAAATTTGACGTATTAGTGCAGGGGTGCGTCAAACCATTTAAATAAGTCATAGAATCCTCTATCGCCATATGATTTATTTTAGAAGCGGTGATGAAATACTGATTAAAATCATCTAAACTGAAAGAACTAGGAGGTCTTGATAAACGCAACTTACCGATACCAAGAGTCCCAAGGAACTTCCAAATATCGGTAAGAGTTGAGAAAGTAATATTATCGCAGTATGTCGGCGTTAAGCATTACGTATCATCTAATTACACCGATTTTTAGGCAATTTGTAGAGAGACCACTTTTATTCTGTTCGCTCCTTTTTATATTTACGAAATGCGCGATCTCTGTGACGCATGGCCATACGGATACCCTCAGTAAGCCATGGTGCCAAAGGACGCTTTAATTTTATTTTAGACAGAGGTAACCTAATTGTACGATATTTCGTACAATTTGGTTACCTCTATACTCTGTGTGGACCTCTATACTCAGAATGTGTAACTTTTCGTCTATGATACCTGCTTCTACCAAAGGTTCCAACTTAATTTTAGCCGAATCCTGACATAGTAGCTCAGTGTTAATCCTTACGAAAGAACGCACGTGCAGAAATTTAGATGTGGGCTTTAGGGTATATGAAAGGTAAATTAGGTCATGATTTGAAAAGCCAGAAACTAGATGTTGTCCATGAGAGGAAATCATCGAAGGATTAAATGCCAGGATTAAGCCAAGTGTATTCACCGGAGAGTTTATGGTGAGTTGGTTGAAGAGGTAATATGTGAAAACTACTTGACTCAACAATTTGCAGCAGTTTCAGAGTTCGATGGGATTTAGGTGTCAGGAGGTTGATATTTAAATCGCCCATGATGACGTGGTGAACACATTCCGAACCCACAGATTCTAGGACTGATTCGAAGTCGTTGAAATAATTGAAATAATTAATTTGGGGAGGGCAGTATACCGCACCTACGACTATTTTAGCACCTTTAAGCGTGACTTCCAGAAAAAGATACTCAGCAGTACCTGAGTAGAGTTGTGTAAAGGACGCCAAACCTTATGTGTTATCTTGTCCAAATACCTTAGATAAGTTTTAAAGTCGACGGATTTCATGCTACTGAGGCATTCTCTTCCAGTGAACAGTGGGTGTAAAGAGAGATGATGGTAGAGGCAATATGCTAAATATTATATATTATAAATGAAAAATAACATGATACAAATAAAATTATTAACTTGTCATACACTTCATAAATAAGAACATATAACACTAGGACACATGACAACTTCATAAATTATAGTTTCTTGCTCAAAAGATTGTCTATTTGGAGCCCTTCGTATATCTTCAGGTGGGTAAAGGAGGTTGGAGGCTTGGAGGGTAAAAGATTGACTTTTGGACTTTTTCTGTCATCCATGGAGATGAATGTCGTTTCTGCCTTAGTTTAGTAACTGAGGCATGAATATCATACAAAGATAATATCAAATCCACTTTGTCATCAACAGTAGAAACCTTAAGACCGAATTCAAAACTAAACTGAACAGACGGTTCACCAGATGGTAAGCGATTCCGTTGCCCATAGACACACGCCACATCCGGATAGTCAAGAGTACGTCGTCAACCTGAGAAATAGAATATAATAAGTTTATTTGATAGAATGGTATCGAGATGAATAATTTGGAGAAAAAAGAGTGCGAATAGAAAAAGATAGATATGGCCACCCAGCATTCCCAAAAATCATGCATACTTTATTTTATACCAGCTTTATTAGGTTCAGGTGACTAAATTAGTATCCAATGTGTATTACTTAATCTCCTTTCAGGTTTTTAGTTTTACATAATTCTATAAATGATGAACCAATTCTGCTATAAATAACAAGATCTTATAAAGATTCTAAATATTACAAAGAATTAAGTATTTTGTTACGTGACTGGTATAATAGGAGGATATGTTCGATGACATATCGAGGGCCCTCCACTCCACTATCAAGACCCATTTCAGCTTAGTTTTGGGGGACTTTAACGCTAAAGTAGGAGTACAAAACTGCATTGAATCGATAGTAGGATCCCATGGATATGGAAGCAGTAATCATAGGGGGCAAATGCTCGTCAATTTCCTTGAACGGGAGGGGCTCTTCTTGATGAACTCATTCTTCAAGAAGCAACCCCAAAGTGGACGTGGCAAAGCCCCTACACTGTAACAAAAAATGAGATCGACTTCATCATGGCGGACAAAATGCACTTATTTAGGGACGTCTCACCGACTCGTCCGAAGCTCTCTGAATATCGACTTGAGAGCTGAACGAGTCCACTTGATGAGGGCCAGGCTCCTGCCAACTCTGCTTCATACTTTAATGAGATCTAAAGCATTCCAGTTTAATCTGGAGAACCGATTTGCTGCCATGGAAACCAGAACTGACATTAACCAGAATGTTGAAAATGTGGTTCGGGTCCTAAGGGAAGAAGGTACGAGATTTTGTGAAATGCAGGGTAAAGTCAGTAAGTCGAAGCTTTTGAAAGAGACTTTAGGGCTAATGAAAAGACGACGCGAAAACCCACCCGGCACCTCATCAGAAAATCGAACTCTAAACCGAGTGATTAGTAAGCACGTGCGACACTATCCCCGTTGCCCCAATACCCTCTCGATTGAGAGAGCGATTGAAGAAAAAGTTGACCATAGAAAGTGGAAAAGTCGTTGTCTCGAAGCCAGCAGTCTTTTCTGAAGTAGAAAACTTCTATGGCCGGCTATACGCTTCGCATGAGTCTCAACCTGACCCCGGAAATGAGGACTCTAAAGCCACTTTAACGTGCCACTACACCAAAGACTTGCCAGAAGTCAGCATTGAAGAAATCGAGATCGGTCTTGGGCGGCTTAAAAATGAAAAAGCCCCTGGAGGGGACGGCGTTACAACAGAGCTGCTAAAAGCAGGAAGCAAACATCAAAACTCAGAAATAGTAGAGATTGTAGTAATTCAATTCGAAGCAATTTCTCAAGGATGAGTTAATAAGAGTCGATGGACGTTTGAGATACTCTGACTTGAATTACGAAGAAAAATTCCCCATTCTGCTTGCTAGAAGAGATCATATTTTAGATTTACTGGTCGATTGTCATCACAGGTTAAATTGTTACGTCGGTCCTGACCTGCTGATATCGCTCTTACGCCAGAGGTACTGGATACTGTCGAAACGTGATTTAATTAGGAATAGGGTCCGTAAATGCATTCCATGTTTCCGCGTAAGACCTATGTCAACCTTTCCTGAGATGGCTGATCATCGTTCTTGTCGTGTCGTTCAATCCGCTAAACCTTTCGTTCACATGGGCACTGATTATGCTGGAACATTCAAGGTAACTATGACTCGCGGCCAAGGTGATCATTCCACCAAGGCTTACGTGTCCTTATTTGTTTGTATGACGACGCGTGCGGTACACATAGAATTAGCTGCTGACTTGAGCACCGATAGTTTTATAAATGCTTTTAAACGACTTATTTCGAGACGTGTCTCTGTAGGTAGAATATGCATAGGACAAGTCACGTGCTTTAATCACAAAGCGAACTCGAAAGAGCTGCATATACTCTGTATATAAAGTACTCTATGTCCATTTTTACTCTCGTCTGTTTATTGCCACAGCTTTGAAGCAACGATTTTAAACATGATCTTCAGCGATTAACGACATGATATAAAGTATTTAACTCTTGTGAACAATTCTCTATTTTTTGGATGTAAACTTAACAGAGGTGCTTATATTCTTATTTAAGGTAAGAAAATTTCTTTTCTTATTCTATATTATTAAATGTAAGTTAACATTGTGTCAACTGAGTAAAATTACCAATACCGTGCAATTTACTTGACCTTTTACGATTTGTTTTGTCGATATATATCATATAATATATACCATCAGCCTGTTGAAGTCCACTGCTGGACATGGGCCTCTCCTATTACACGCCACTGATCTCGATCTTCGGCTGCTCGCATCCAGCTCCTGCCAGCCATCTTGCGCAAATCATTACTCCACCTTGCCTGAGAACGTCCTACACTACGCTTGCTGAGACGCGGTCTCCACTCAAGAACTCGTTTACTCCAACGGTTATCGGTACTACGGCTAATATGGACAGCCCACTGCCATTTAAGCTTGCTAATCCGGTGGCTATGATAACCTTGGTTCTCTGCCGGATCACCTCATTTCTAATTGGATCCCGCAGAGAAACGCCGAGCATAGCCCTCTCCATAGCCCGTTGAGAATTTTTGGACCAGCAGTTGTTTATATATATATATATGTATGATAATACTTGATTTAGAAATTTTTACCAACATAAGACCTACCCCGAGAGGCGTTCACTCTTACAAACGAACTTGATATTTGAAGTTTCCAATATCTATCATACTACTATCCTTATTTAACCATAGCTCTGTTGGGCAGATCAAAAGGATATCATTTATATAAAGAAATAGTTTAATATACAGTTCTTTGGCGCCTAAGCCTTGTATATTTTGATACACAATATTTAATTTATATAACAAAGGCATTGCCTTAATAAATAAAAAAGAAATCATTAACTCAGGTGAAATCTTGGCGAGAATTATTTATTAATGCAGTTTAAGAATGCAAGCATGACAAGAAATTTAAAAATTACACTATGACTAAACTTGAGAAAAACGTGGGTTTTACATGCGTCATTAAATGAATCGGTAATTATTCAAGATTATATAAAGCTTTGGTTTCATATTTACCACATGTACGGCCATCCTATCATTAGATTTTTGTGAGTAAGCGCAGCACTTTTTGGAACGCCTGTAGTGCCACTAGTTGATATTAATAAAGCGATCGTGTCCTCAGGATCAAAATTTGTGGGTCTGAAATATGAGAATAAAATATATTTAGAGAATAATAAGCATTGATAAAAATCAAAATAATAATAAAACTCTTTTAAAACTATTGTGTCCTATTGAACCTCATATATTTCATATAGAAAATCGTATTTCTATTTCGACGGAATAATAAATAAACAATTGTTTAAAAAATTAAAAAAAACAGACTTTATAACATGGAACTCCAACTTTTTGTCTCAAATATTTTATTATTTTCCTTTTTTTAATAAAATGATTGTGTTGTCACAGGTCCTTAACATGTGTGCAAAATTTTTAATTAATCAAATATCTCGAAGTTGATGAAAATTGAATTGAAGAACGTTATATTCTAAATATTTTGAGGCGATGATAGAGCAAAACATCCTTTCACTGATCTTGGTGCACTTCAACGGCTGTTCTCGCCCTGGGAATTAACACCGCTCTATATAAAGTCAGGATAGAATAAAATATATGACTTTCTGGGTGGCCATTACTTTCCTTTACTTTTCCCACTCCTTTCTCCTCCAAATCCTTAATAAGTTCCCGACTCGTTCTATACAATAAACCTGTTTTATCTGATTTTCTAGATTGACAGCACATGCAACACTCTAGATGTTGCGTATGTCCATGGGCGACGGGATCACTTAACATCAGATAAACTGTCAGACCGTTTATATATAAAAAATATAGGTACACACAGGTGAAGCTACTAAAAGAGTGTTTAAAATATAGGTGCTGAAGACAAAGCATCTTAACATGATACGAATAATCGTACGCATACGTACTCAAAGTCTTCGACGGAAGTGTCGTCACCAAACTTTAGAAGGAAATCAGAGAAATCACAGTTTTTTTCCCCTTTGTTGAACGTTACGATTTTCACGTCAAGATTGAGGTTCGCTGCGGCTTCCTTAGCTTCCATTTCTTTTTCTCCTTGACAGAATATTAATTTTGGCCGACAGATTTCAAATGTATCTTGTTGTTCCTCTAAAGAAACAAATGTATAATTATTTTAATTTATTCGATTGCTTCAATTGTTATTTATTATTCATATTTTAGAATTTTCATTTAATATAAACTACATATTCAAACGTGCAGACCTTACGTCGTAGTAAATACTGGTTGAAAAAGTGAGAGAGATCTACGCCTTGGAGGATACATAAGTAGAGAGTACTACTTATGTAAGCTGTAATTCGTGGCTTTTGTTTAATGTTTCATATCAAATGTATAAATTAAATTTAGTTCTCATTTATGCAAGAGACTAGTGAGTTAATAACGATATGGGGCACTTGGTACTCGATTGTCATCATATCTTTGTCATAAAATTAGGGACATATTTTTCGACCAAATTTTCCAATAAATAAATGACGTGTAGATACTTGCTGGGCGCCTGATCGTCAGAACACCCGGCATACGTCGACCCCCCGAGTGACCCTCACCCCCGCTTTTCGGGACATGCTGCCTGAGCCGTTTCCGCTAGTATGAACATACGATGTGTCATATATTATTTAACATTCAATTATGTTTTCTCAGTGTTAATATTTATTTTTATATATGATCCCGACATATGACCGACTGACCAGTCATCCTATATATATCTTAGTCTTAGAAAATTAATAAAATAAATTTGTTATTTCAATTATCTGGTGATTAAATTGCACAATTTTATATAATTTTTAATTTTGCTACAACTACAGGATTACAAATTTGTCATCTAAACAAAATATATTTTTTTTTCTTTTTTATGTTTACGTAAAAAAATATAAGATTCCAAATCAAAATAATCTAATTGTTGCTAAACGTTGTGTGTTGTGAGCACGGTTCTAGAAAGATTGTTTTGTTTGTTCGAGTTTATTTTAACAAAAATACTCACTTCTTCCTAGTAAAGGATCCATACAGGTCACAATTATACCTAAATATGACGCTGCGTACATTGGTATTGTGAGATCAATATGGTTGGGGCCGCTAACCACAATGACGTCATTTGTTTTCAGGCCTAAATTTCGAAGGGCTGTGGCGCATCGAACTGATCTTTCCAAAGCCGATCTGAAAGTCTCAGATCTTCCGGTTGCACCGTCTACCTGTAAACGATAATATTACAACCGATGTACACTTCGGCTATTTCTATTCGGTGAATCTGCTAAATTTTCTACGTATTATGTACGAGTGTTCGTACTGAAACACTTAATATGTTTACTACCTTTACTGAGCTATGGAGAAAGAAAGCACATTCATTATAGTGTCACATCAGCTATATTTTGATCTACCTACAGATATTTATCAATAATGTGAAAGAGGTTTTATCTTTTACCGTATGTAGGTTATGCTGCGGAAGGTACGGTAAAATAAGAGACGTGTTCTTGTTACGGTGTTTACTGAGTGAGTCTCTCTGAGCGAATGTTCTGACTTCAGGTTGGTTGGCGCAGCCATGTGTAAAAATGGTATGGACAAATCTATAACATACTAATGTGGATACGCCACCATCTACCTATATTTATATGTGTATAATACTATTCAATGTTTAACTGCATCCGTGGCTTAATGGTGATATAAGCCCCTGCTTTATCAACCAGAGGTCGTGGATTTAAAATGGAGGGGTAATGGTTTTGTCTTGTTGATTTTTATTTGGGTTCCAATAATGAAAGCCGTTTGTTCGATGGCTTGATAAGTAAGACGTGTGGGGTAAACATGTAACATGTCAATCTTACGACCCCCCACCTGATTTCTTTCCGGCCGTGTAGCTTATTCGCCCACTTAGTAAAAATAATGTCTTTCAACATTTTTACATACAAGATATTATCAGTACGAGTTTACGTTACAAATTTTGCATTTGCATTTCTTCATACAAATTAACTGAGGAGGAGACTATATTTAAAATGATTTCATTTAATATTAATTACCTGCAGAATGTAGTCGGGTGCATCTTTGAAGCTCTGAAGTGTGAGTTTTCCGACATGATGTCTATCAGATGGAATCCCTGATTTGGCGACGACCCGACTGCCTAAATCGTTCATAAACCAGTGAACAGCATCGCTATGTTGTGGTAGGTGATTCATTTTATTCTGCAATTAAAATTTTAAGTAAAAAAATATCTATAACACATGAACAATTCATACGCCAAGATTCCAAGACGATTAATAAATACAATATGTGCAAATAAATAAATTAGTGGTTAATTAGGTCTCTGGTTCACAAAAAAAATTATGAAAAGGAAGACAAGCGTTCAGACGGTTAATCTGGATAGCGTCGCCAATGGGCCCACACAATACCCGAAGAGTCGCGAGTGCGTTGTCAATCTGGGAAATTAAGTAGAATGGTTGATTGGAAAAGGAACGGGAAAAGGAAAAGGTAGGAACGCAATTCAGCAACCACAAAAGTCGTGCATACTTTATTTTATGCGACTTTGTAAATACTTTGTAAACTTGCATTCAATATACGGTAGTCTCTTTATAAAGGTTTAAAGGTTGGAACACTTGGTAATTACGTATAAAAAGGTACATTGAGTAGATTATTTACTTATGCAGCATTATAACTTTATGTTTTATGTCTTCTAAACAGTTTTATCTAAATTAACCCAGTAAAATTTACTTAACGTAATTAAATACACACACTAAACCAACACAACAATCGAGGCTAACTAAGTCGTGTAAGAGAACTTCAGTCAATTATTCCGAATTTTTACTCCATCTATATTTCTTGTAGTTAAGATGACGGTAAGCTAAATATGTTTTAATTCTGTCATTTGGTAATAATAATAAAGATTGTATCTATACTTAATTTTTAAAGCTGAAGAGTTTGTTTCTGTTTGATTGAACGCGCTAATTTCAAGAACAACTGGTCCGAATAAAAAAAAAACTTTTAGTGTTAGATAAGACTACAAATATAACATCACGCTATGACCAATAGGAGCGGAGAATTAATAAAAAATATTGAAAAAATGGAGAAAATTTACGCGGGTGAATCCACTTGTGTTGAAGGCTAGAGTTATGATATGAGCAAAACATGTAATATAGACAAAAATACATATTGTAACCTTGGAAGTGTTCATTACACTATCAAACATACAGTTCTTGTTTTATGGGCTCTGATAACATAGTGATATGTTTATTGTTTTATTCTCTGATGACAATAATATTTGATATTTACCTAAATATTTTATATGGTTACTAATATTGTAAATGCGAAAGAGGGATTGCTTGTTTGTAAAGCTTTCGGGTGAAGGGTTAGAGAAGAAGGATGGAAAACTTCCCCTTGTTGACGGCCATCTAGGTACAATTCTGCCTACAGGCAGGAATACGCATATTAATTTACGTTAAAATTGTTCTTATTGACCGACTTCCACAAAGGAGGAGGTTCAAAATTCACATGTTTTTACATTTTTTTATCCGTCTCCGTCATTTGCGAACCGATTTTTAAAATTCTTCTTTTATCTGAAAGGATATACCTAGGAAATGGCCCTATAAAATTTTCAGCAAAAATTGATTAAAGAAATAAATTGGAATACAATTTATTTCTTAAATATATCCTAAAAGTAAATTTTTATGGTTTTTGTAGTTTTCTGTGAAAATAATCTTGTGAGCGCAAAAGAGTATTACTAGTTCTTTTCACACTCTTAACAAATCTCGCGCTTCACATTATGTTGTTTTAATTGGTCATAGGATATATTCATGTACCCTGTAATTTAAAGGCAAACTGCCCTTTAACGGAATAAATCCTACCCTACCCTTAACGTAAGTTGATATTTAAGCTTGTTAAGATTTACTGTACTTAGCAATTTTTTGTTTAACTGTTTTTGTATTTGTTAATCACATAATAGGGTACTTATGTCAAACGTGAGTTAGTATTTTCCAAATAAGCCTTAAATGCAGGAATTACTAAAGGGGTTATGGAAGACGGAAAATATCGGAAGTAAATCGTATATACCAAAAAAATTATAAACAAAACGAACATTATCGAGAGAGAAGAACGAAAGTAAGAGTACTATGTGTTCATATATATTAGTTTCAAATAATACCTGATCGTTTTTTTTAATCACTTTTTCCTATTTCTGCCTAGTTCACAATAAATTAACATAATGAAACACAAAAATTGTGCTGTTACATTATGGCTGGCAGATGTGAAACATCGAAATTATTTTGTACAAGTAAAAGGCATTAAAATATAGATTACGGAAGGAACAAAATATGACATAATAAAAAAAATAATAATTAATTAATATTAGAATTGCATTTCGCTAAAAAACTCTGTTGAAAACAATGTATACAAATGCACCAAAATAATAATTAAACAACGTCTAGTACATACATTCCATCATATAGTGTAGCGATGCGTTGTCACGGCCTGTATTGCCCCGCTAACAATAAGGTTTACCCTAGCCTATAGATGTTTCACATCAAAATTCCCAGATACACAATCTTAAACGTTTGTGGCACAATAAAAATTGCACACGCATTTTGGCTAGGAAACCTTCAATCGTAATTTTTCCCGCATCGGATATTTATTTGTAAAAATACATAATTGTATGTCCTGCATGTATAGTTGAATTTATAAAATAAACAATTAATGCTAAATGAATATTATAACTGTCAAAATTAGGTAAAATTATGGACTGTGTATTTAGGGTTTTTGTATATCGATGATCTGAAAATTGAGAAACCGACTTCTAAAGCCTAAAAAGTAATTTTAAATTAAACAACTTTACGGATTTTATCGCGGTTTATTTTAAAATTTTATCACCCGACGTTTCGAACCCTTTA
>JAOCPS010224855.1:0-13764 GCA_025505425.1 Graphium colonna
ACTGAAATGCAATCATGCTTTAGGTATGTAATTTACATAGTTGTGATGAGTTCACAAAAAAGTTATATGAAACTTAAATATGTCAAAAAATTTATTAAATAAAATATACCTTTAGTATTTATTACATAAAATAAATGACATCCTCAATGGACTTTCGACTTGCATATTTCGATAATTGTAATGAAAAACCCAAATTCAAAATTCAATTGCTTCATTTCCATAAAATATTGAAACATTGTTTTAGACACTTCAAAACTAAATAATAAATGTATTATTTTTAGTAAATGAAAATGAAAAATTGCCTGACATTATATGGAAATGAACCATTTTTTGAAAAAAAAAAGCCCACTGTTTTCAATAGCCAAGTTTATACAAAATAAATGAGCATACAAATTTCTTTACTTTGATATTCAACTCCTTGACAATGATGGGTATTTTTTTCCTTCTGGGACACTTCCTATTTAGTCATACTATACTAAAACTAAATGTACAAAGAGTGGCCTCAATGCTAACAGCAAATTTATTCCAGGCCACGTTTGGATGGACTAATAGATCAGAATTAAAATTTAGATGCTATATGGTGAATTGGACTAATAAAAAAAATAGTTACAATTTAAATGAATTATGTGAGAAATGCATACTATATTAATAAAAAATTACATAAATAATACATGTATTACATATAAGTATATGTGCATATAGTATAAACATACATATAATACATAATGCATAATGACAACTAATATTGTATAAAATATGAGATTTATTATCTTTTTTATTTAAGGAAATATAATATTCGTATCTTATTAATTCTGATACATATTTTTTGGAGTTTCGTTGTATGAAAATGGTAAAATTGTATTGCTTCGGAAATTTAGCTTCTGAGCTTACCATAGCGAATTTGACTTACTTTTTATTACGGGTTCATTTGACGTGTAAGTCCATCATACAATGCAAAACCTGCATTCTAAAACCATTAATCTACAATCGTAACTGTAAAAAGCTTTTAGAATGACATTTCGTGCACATTTAAATGTATCTATGAAATTCACTCAGATTAGAATTATCATTAATATAATAATCATGTGGCCGGGAATTCCTTCTTCTTATATTTATTTATTATCTTATGTATAACTCCTTCTGATATTACGTATATCTACAATTTTCGTAAATTAATTTATTACCCATAATTATATTTGACATTCAGTAAAACTATAGACAAATAACAATGTTGCCAACTCTCTAAAATATATCCCTAATTTATAAATTGAATATTTAAAATAGGTGAAACATTAAAAATATTTAATAAATAATAACTTTTTTTATTTATTTCCTCATATAATTTTTAAAATAAGTAAAACTTTAAAAATATGTAATAAATAACAACTTTTTTATTTACTTTCTTATGTAATTTATTACATTAATGATTAAAATAAGTAAAGCATTTAAAATATTTTTCTTTAAATAATAAAATAACCTTAAACAAACAATAAATTTAAAACAATCAATGAAAATTTCATTCAGCTACATAATTTTTTTTAATTATTTTCTTCAAATTCTAACTTTTTAAAATCATACATATTGAAATTAAATAACTTCAACGTTTCTGCAGGTGGGTGAAATGTTGTTCTTAGTTTTTTTGTTTTAGGCATTTTTATGACTGGCTTGCTGATAAACGTACAAATTGAACAGTAAAATAACTAATAAACATCAACGTATCTGTAGATTGTCTCTCATAAACGCATTCGCTAGATTAGATTATTTCAGTGTCTTAACTTTTACACCTTTATTTTGCTTAATTTGAATTAAAAATAAATATTTTATAAGTCATAATAATCCTTAAAAACATGACACCCCTAAAAACCCATTCCACTCTTTTCCTCCCAAAGTTTGGGGTGAAAACCCCTAAGTTGGGAACCCTCAAATAATACCAAAAACAAATAGACTCTATTTGTGATTTGTTACAAAATGCATGTGAGTATTAAATACACGGTAATGTATGGCAGTTTGTGTGACGTGGTGTTTATTAAAAATATGTGTTTTTACGCATAATTTAAAAAAAATATTAGCATTCGTCACTTCTTCTCTGTACAAACTATAAGTGTACGAAATTTCATACTCCTCTGTCCGCTCAATTTTCTTAAAAAGGGATCCAATGTTTTGGCTTCACTTATTAATATATAGATAAAGTTCTCTTATTTTTTTTATTTATTCCAAATACCTGTATTTATTTAATGTGTCACAGCTAAAGATTGTTTGCCTCTAAACGTGTTGACGTTTGTGTTAATTTACATTAATAGCTCAATTTTGACTTTCCCTTATTTTAAAAAGTTATTCTGAATAAATATAACGTTTCCTAAGTTATAAACGTAAAATCAGAACATAACGCAAACATTCAAAGCAAATAGTAGAATCAAGAACTAGTGTTTTTAAGACCGGTCTAAATCAAGATAGGACTTAAAGCCATTCGTAATAATGAATCATATTTTTCATAAATATACAGTTTTTCAAAGTTAATAATTCAGGTAGTCTACTGAGGAACAAATTTATCATTCCATAGATTCACCGTACGAATGCTGGGCTCACTGGGAGGACACCTCTGCCACGCGATGGGCCTTACACTACCTGGGACTTGTGACCCAGGAGAAGCTTAAAGGGCCTTTCAGTCGTACGAATCGCTCGTCTACTCTCACACTACACAAGTTACTATCTTCTTACTATGACATTCAAAATCAGATACAAACTCATCATCTTAACGCCGCCTTTGATGTCCTTTCTAATAAAGAACTTAAAGCTTATGGATAGATTTCTCTTGTACAGTGCGTAATTTTGTACGAACATATTTTTGTTGATTTTTTTTTATTTTTATGGTAGAACAACGTTTGATGGGATCAACTAGTTGTTTATTTATATAATATTGTTGAAAATGTAATAATTTATATAAAAAATTGATACGACATAAAAATATCTAATATATTAAGCGGTTTCTGCTTATACATATTACGCAAATTGATAATTGTGTCATGTAATGTAATAAGATAAATACGGGCGATTTTACAACCTAAATAATTGTGAGTCATTATAGAATTATCACTAAAGTTACACCGAGCCAAATGGTTTAAACGGCTACCCAAATTTATATCTAAGCTTCAGAAGGCACGTTAAGCCGTAAGTCAGTTTCGATGTCCGGTTGGTAAATGGTGAACTATGTCTCTGCATATTGATAAGAGGACACAAGCAAACCTTTATTTTTCATATAAAGGTATGTACATATTTGACTTATAACATAGGGCCAACTATTTTTAAGAAGATAGTTCAGAAAACAAATAAGGAAATAAAAGAAAATTTAACACCAAATAACATATTATTAAATACCATCATGAATCTAAAGTGGTTGTTTTCATTATTACTTTAGTAACCTCGAATAATATATACCAAAATAAAATAATACTCAATTAATCTTCAGGTATATTATAAAAATAAATATTTTTGCTAAAAATTAATATCGGTGATTTGATGACCATAAACTTTTTATAAAAAAATTACCTTTAAACGAAAATTAAAGTTCTACTTGCTTAAAAGTCAGTCAAGACAGTTCTAATTTGATGAATTAATTTATTAAACTTTATATCTGTATGTACTATAAAATACATCTTCCTTAACATAGTAATATTACATTTAATATAAAACAAAAATAACATTTATTCTGTTCTCATATATAAATAAAAATACTTTTTTCCAACAGCGTTAGCATAATATTGAGTTATCTGATGTCAATACATCTTATTCCAGAATACTGGACTTCTATAAGTGAAAGAGTTAGTAGGTATAGAAAATATCACGCTGCCCGATTTCTGGTAATGTTGAGTTATATGAAGTTATGTTTCAAGCATGTGTACTACGTACATGTAGTTTATAAAAATCGGTTTTTATGTTCACATGTTGAAATAACCTTTTTGACGTGAATAAAAAGGTAAATGGATAAAATAATTTCAAATACCAGTCGCTTAATAAGTATTTCTTGCTGCCTACTATACCACCACAATATTATCATATATCTCTTGGCTTCGTTTTACTCAACATCAAGAAAATAGCCGATTTTAAATGATAAATGATATTCGCTTTGAAAATAAATTTTTCCCCGAGTATATTTTCATATATTAAAAACATGAATTAAACAAGTGGCCATTATATGTAAAGTAATTTCTGTTCAGCACTTAGCGGTTTAAGTTTCCTAAATTATTTTTAAATTGGTGTCTAAGTCTTAATGGAAACAGATTTGTATAAGTTTCTAACTCGAGCGATTAAAGTTGTATGTGATTACATCAACCACATAATAAACCATCTTGTATATTAACTTGCATTAAGTAATGAATTTATATCTATAAAAAAGTTACATGAAGGTAACAACTAAAATATCTAACTGGATTATAATGTCTACGGTAATATACATATATATTAAAACCTCTTTTATTAAAATATATTTAAGAAGGATGAAGACATTTGATACAAATTTTGTCTGGTTCACGTTTGTGAAAATACACATATTGATATGTGAACAACAAAATACAATATTGTTTCCGTATCCATAAAACAAACATAAGGGAAACATAGTTTCGGCGATATATTGTAATTTAGGGAGTAAGACGCCATTTATCTAGGGCCTCCTAACAAATATTATGCATTTCATATTTATTTATTATATTCTACCCTATCATGGGTTCCGTTGCATGCTCATTTAACAAGCGCTGTTAACTTTTATAATTTAATACATTTCCTGTAAAATAAACATATTAATAGATAAAAGCCAAACTTTGTGAGAGCTCGCATAACTATTCTACCTGGTTATCATTTTAAGGCCGTTTTTTAAAAAGTCAAAAGCTAATTGCAATGTGAATTGCTTCTGGAACAATTAATATTTCCAGTTTTGCAAAATTTTGTTAAAGGTGATATTGGCACACAGCCACTGTTGATATAAGTTGAAGTGCAATAATTTTGAAATCGAACCATTATCACTCGTAACATTTGAACAGAAAGACTGTAATTTTCTTCATATATTATATTTTTGACATAACCCAACACTGCATTGACTAACCCATTTTCAACCCACAGATCTAAACGTAACATTGCTTACTATCCAATCGATAAAATTAGAAATGCTTTAAGGTCACATAATAATTCTCCACTTGCAAATTTTTCCTTAAATCAGTTATGATAAGCTGGAATGTAAGCAACTAGCTCACGTAACACACTTTTAACGGTATTATTAAACGTAAAACACTCGTGTAATGCTAATGTTTGTATACTCCATTTGTTTTGTTTCAGTTTTAATGTCATTGTGTTTTTTAAAATCTTTAACTGTACATTCACCATTACTAATTTTAACTTCATTCTGTATAAGTAATGACGATAAACATTATTTATTCAATTACTTGATCTAAGTAATGATTTTCCATCTAAAAGAAATTCACTATCATCACTGTAAAGAGGCCTATCATAGAAACAAGTTGATATGTACAAAAAAATATACAAATAATCTACCAAATGTTTCATCTCGCCTTGAAAAAGAAAGCTTTTCGTAAACGTATATCTATTTTCCTTAAAAGACCATCCAATCATGCTCCATTCGTCAATAAATATAAATTTTGGCGCGCATTAATTTCTTCTTCAAATTGAGCACGCGAATGTAGACGGAGATCATTTTTTATTTATTCCCAATAACAGTTTACAATTAATTATTAAAACATTAATATTAACAGCAGCAACAGTTAGTGCAAGCAATTGATAAAAGTCCTGACATTTGGTTAAAATGATCCAACTGTGCCTTGTACAATAATTCTTCCGATAGTTTGCTCTTTTTCGTAACCTTCTACGTAACGAAGTTGTGATTCAAATAATTCACTTCTTTCTTTTTTTCAGAAAAACTCACTTTGGCAAACAAAAATTCGACCAAATCCGACCGGTGCGTTAGCCGCCATATTGGTTTGAAGGTCAAACCTTTTTTAGTCATGTCTCCTTTATTTTTCATTTTTTTACAAAAACGATAAGGATCAATGTTGTTACAAATTTGATTATCCACAACTTTGGTCCGCATAATTTTAATCTAATACTTACGGAAATAACTACAAAAAAACAAGTCAAAGTGTTATTTAACCTGTATCTTGATTATTTTCGAATTTAGCGAAAAAAATTAAAGTAGCAAAGTTATAGATCATCAAATTCCCTACAACTTTCCTTAATATGATTTTTTTCAGAAATCAATATTAAAACTCCTACGCCTATGGTCAATGTACCGGGATCGAAGCGTCATGTAGCCTGGGCGGCAACGACATCGGCAGATGCTATTATACCTGCTGTATGAACAAGTCTGAGCTTGTCGTCCCGTTTTACTTGAGTAAACTACCATGAATACTAAGCGGATAAGGCTTAATCATGATAACAAGAACTTCAAGTCTAGTTAGTTAAAATCACCTAAGCTAATCATAGATTACGAATCTGCTAAGGATCCTGCTTTTTTCCTTATTTTTTAAATAATATTTCTTCTATTATACGTTATATGCCTGAATCAAGTTACAAAATTCAACAAGCCGATATCAAAAACAGAATATTGCACTTAAGGATAGGCGTACTGAAAATAGATTATTTATTCAATAGTGCATAGACCCAGTTATGGGAGACAGCAACTATTTAGCAAAGCCACACCGCCAAATGACTTCTATTTTGTACCACTACGATAGGTTATCGAGCTAGTTTTCTGTCCGGAGAGTTTCCCCAGCCCAACTCCATTCTCTTGGCTTTTATTTTCTGTAAGAGTTTGTAAGTTTGTTCTATAGATGATTTATATGTGATTCAATTTTATTTTAATGTCTGTTTATGGGGCAGGTAGTATAAACGACATATACCAAATATTTAGAAATATTTTTAACAATACAATATAAAAAAAAATTCTAAATCTATTGTTGTCATGTCGTTTATGTCCATATTTATTTAGTGTATGTTGTTTACTTGGTCTGTACCATAGCAGTAAATTATATTACCGTCATTTATTGAGGTCGTGTGTAATATATGAAAGACGCACGTAGTGCTTCTTATTTATCTTATTTATCCGAAAATACATGCTCACGCCACTCACAAGTCAGGGGATTAAAATTTCTTCAATGTTTCGCTTGTCACTGTTATAATAGGAATATCATTCAGGCTCGTGATTGATTACTGTTCAAACAGTAAAGTTTAGTGTCATATTTGGCGACAAAACTTACTCTATCCTTCACTCTGCCTTATGGTGTTAATATTTTCTGACCTATAGATATTAAATAAGATCTTGTGTTAACTTACTATTTTTGATTGATGGTACCGAAATAGTAAGGCGCGCGTTTCAATAAATCGATCGCTTTGTTTTTTTTTTAGATTTTCTCAAAACCTGAATGAATTTTTTTGTTAACACAATGATTTTGAAATAACAGATATAAAAACTTTGGGCATATTTTACGAAGAATATTGCGAATATGTGAAAAAATCAAATTTTTAATAAAATATTTTGACGACATTCCTTTCTCCTCCAAACCAATTCTAATAGCTCCTTGCAGTTTTATCCGCATAAATTCTATTTTTGGATATATAGCCTAAAGCCATCCTCGATAAATGAGTTATTCTCATATAATACAAAAAAACCTTTTCAAATAAAAATTAATACCATAATAATATAAGTATACATTACTGTACTGAACATCATAGAAATCATGTACGTTGTAATCAGTGCAGAAAATAATATATTAACTTTAGATACCAGGGGATTAATAAACTATACCCTTTACTACCAGTGATCAAGTTGCTTTATTTTGCCTAAAATATAGATAAATCCTGTCAGAGAAAGGTGATGAGATAAGAAAAAGAATAAAAAATAAACTCCAAAAAATATTTAAGAATTTGCATATATACAAGCGAAGCCGAGCACATCATGTAGTATTTGTAAATTAAAATATTTTACATTCTACTTACGTGAATGAAATTCGAAAATATTAAAGGAGTACACAAAATTCTAATAATTACCTACTTAATATTCCCTCCAACCACTAAAGCCACTACACTCAGCTATGTTTAATAAACGCACGCAAACAACAGTGCCTCCATTATTACATCGACAGAGCCGTACTGTTGAAATATAATGGATAGCTGGTAAGGTTAATCTGAAATGCGTTGTTATCTTACACTAAATTCCTTAAAATTAAAATTTCCTTATGGAGGCATTTAGTACGAGACAATATCTGATAAAAGGCTTCATTCACTCGTTCCGTACGCAAATTCGTACTCAATTGATGGGGCTCTTACGCAAATGGTGTCTGCCGTACCCACACACAAAATGCTCAGTTGTCCAATAAGACAGAAAAAAAGAAATATTTTTGAATTTCTAACTTAAGACTTAACCAGACGTCGTAGTGGGGTGTAGGTTGGTGAAAATAGCCTTACGCGACATTTATTGCATACAATAAACAATCGATATTTGAGATTAGCGTAAAAGTAAGAATACAATAAGTGACATGGTCATATTCATAGTTATGTCACAAAGAGATAAATGTCATAAAAAAACTGCTCTGCATTTAAAAGTTTTTAAAAATATTGTTTGGGTATTTATTAATTAATAAGTAGAAAGTTCATCTAAACGAGTTAAAATGACGACCATACTGCGATTTCTCCAAAATAAAACATAGTGCAGTGAAGATAAAAACAATTAAAAATGAAGTGCAGAATGACATTAAGATAACAATATTTTAGTGAATTTGAACATTATAAAACTGTCTGTTTAATTTTTAACTACATTACACTGCTATTAAATCTTCAAAGTTAAATAAGTTTATCGGATTGGTTTAACCGAAGGCAATAAATTTTGTTGGCGAAAAGAATTAACTATGTATAATATATGAAATTGCTGTGATATGAAATGCTATTTCTTTATCATTCATCATCTTATTTGCAAATACTTCAGAAAGTAACACGGAAACAGTAACATCTAGTATCAAATAATATTTTAATAAATCTCGCGTTCTAATGTTCAAGTAACGTCAATATATCGAGTTTTGTAATTGCTGTTATCAAATGCTATTTTCGTATGGATTCTAATCTGTTTTTAATATACTTTAGAAAGCAACACGTTAACATTCACATCTAGTATCAAATAGTTTAATTTATCTTAACGATTACACTAATTTAAAATATCACATTCATATTATTATTAAAAAGTTTTGTAATAATTGTTTGAATAAAATGCCATCTTGTGTCGAAATAACATCTACACATAGATTCCTTTTGTTAATATTAAAAATGGTAACAATATGAGATCTAAGTAAATATTCACAATAGGGACCGTACGACGTCAGCTTAAGTCACATGCTACGAATGCAAAAAAATATGAAGACGTAAAAAAAACTGCATTATTTTCGATATGTTATAACATATACTAATTAGAATGTAATAGCTATCTGCAATAGACCTCCCATTTAATGGAAATATATCTAAAAAGAAAATAGAGATGCAAGAATTGTATAGAAAATAAGAAAAATATATGGAGCAAAGGATTCAACGTCAACGCAGAGAAAACAAAAGTTGCCTCTATTCTGATTACGATATTCTCACAGATTATGAATCATCTAATGAATTTCAACTACTGACTGAAAAATTCCACTCATAATATATTGTCCAAAGTTGTTTATTACATATTTTCTGATATGATATCTTGTACGGATATAAAAGACACAATTTCCTAGTAAACTGAAAAACTGGACATAAAACGAATAAGAAAACACATTACTTGAATGTAATGATCTTCGCAAGCAAATTAATAAGTTACCTTCAGATATAAACGTTCTAACGTCTCTTTGCCATTCTTTTTCGTTAATATATAGTAGCCCTTGCAAAATTACTAATGAAAGGCAATCTTTACAACTTTTTGGCTCATTCTGTACACTGTGGTACAAATTAAGTACCAATCCAAATAAATCAAAACTTTTGCAAAAACCAATATTCAACCTGCACGAAAAATGAAGAAATGTGGACAAAGAAATAATAGCCCTTTATTTAAAAATAGTATCTCTTGGGTGTCTACAGAGTAACAAAACATTTAAAAAATAAAAAAAAACCTCAACACGTGCGTTTTTGAAAATTCTTAACACGCAGCAAAAGCCCGAAATCAAATACAGAATTTTTATCTCTGGCGCTCAAAAATGTGTTGCAGTCGCAATATTACACTCAAGACAAAAAACACAATGTGAATAAAATGAAGTTATCTCTGAAACAAACCCTTAAAGTTTTGAAATAAAAAAAAAATTGCCGTAACATGATCTGTAATTAGAATTTTTAGTTGGTAATATGTTTAGGCGAAAATAATCGTAATTTGAAAAGTATGTTATCACAACTTTAAGGTATATAAGACATATTTTATAACAATGCGATCATTCAGTATTAAAAATAAGTATAAGTAATAATTTAAACATAACCAAATTATATTACAGTCTAAATAACCTGTGCAAGAAGTATAAAAAATGTCACTTTGTTGCATAAAAATATTTTTAACTAAATGACGTTTGTAATTCAATTGATTCTCATATAGATTGCGTTCATTACAACGTAAAATTTTCTTACTTTAATGAACTTAGGAAACGAATAACTAGTAATAAACCATGTTATAATCATAGTACAAATCGACAAAAAAAGAACCTATACCATTCAATTTTGAACGTAAATGGTTTAAAGTTTAAACAAACATCAAATGTCATAACCACGTCGGGAAACATAAATAAAGGATCATACGGTTTTATTTTCCTATTTTAAAAATAGGACATTCTTTTGGCCCAAGTATCTTATTAATAACATATCATTCTTTTAACATTTTACGCAAAACTATTGTTAGTTTATTATTAAAGCAAAAATGATAAGAGTTACAGAAAACACAGTATGATGTTGATATTATATGTGTATCCGAAACATTTGAAAAAAAAGGTCAGGAAAACTATATTAATTTTTTTAACTCTCAGGCTAAAAAATTTAATATAGTTCAATTTTCATCTCAATAAACAAGGAGGTGTAACCTGTATTTTAAAATATATGTTTGAAAAGGGGTTGCTCTTGAAAGACTTAACTTTTAAAAAAGGAAATGTTTTAAGCATTTGCTTTTGAAAATACTTTTGAAGCTGTGTGGATTTAAATTTGTATATAATAAACTTGTTACTATTTAAGGTTACAGAACTTAATAATCTAATCCCACATAGCTTTTACATTAATAAATAGCTTTTGATATTAAAAAATATAAAGAGATTACATTTACCGTTATAATAGATTATATAGATATTAATACAAATTCAATAAAAAAACAAAGTTACTCACGAGTTACACTACACTATCCATAACTATAAAAGATAAATACATACATATTAATGAGCCTACAAGATAATCATCTGCTATTGATCAATTTATAAGCAATAGCTCTGATTCAATAGGTACTGTTCTGCAACTATATTTATCTGATTATAATTCTACCCACATGTTAACATTTGCTATGAAATCTAGGCTAGAAAAATTTGCGTTATTTAATTTATATAAGCGAGACAACATTAGGAAATCGAAATAGTGCTCACAAAACTAGCATTTAACATCTTCCACAAATTTTTATGTTTGCTGTAAAATAAATGTTTTTCGAAAATGAAAATATAAGTAAATATAAATAATAAAAAGAAACAGTAGTAGATAAATAGGGGACCTAACAACTCAACGAAGTTTACGATATCACTAGTATAAATATAAACATGGAGCAAATTCAAACAAATGTTGCATATCCAATATCCTTAAGAAAATATTGTTAATTCGAAACAGATCGTCAATTTAAAATTTGTTAGTAAATGAAAAAATGACATACGTCTAACCTTTAATAATCGACCATGTCGGTTATTTAACAACTTAATACAACAAAAATTCAACAATTACCTCATACAAAGTTCTTGGAGACAATTTTTTATTAAACAATTGATTCAGAGATCTCATATATAAATCATACGTAATGAAATAAACAAATTTGTTTTTGCAATTATTCAAATAAAAACTGTAACAAACATCAAAACTACCTGCATATCTTATCACGAATATGTAAAATCGCTACTATGCTATGATTTAATAATATGCGGTAATAGTACCGACGTAAATAAAGCACTTGTAAGACAATCAAAATGCATTAGAGATGAATCCTGTCAACTATTATTTGGATACCTTTGCTAAATGTGTGTTTTCGTATTCAATAATAAGGAATAATTTAAAACTGTAAACAAAAATAATCTGGGCAGTTACTGAGATCCGACAAAACTAAGACTTAATGATGTGCTTTGAGATAAAGTAACATAATTGGTTAGGTAAAATTAATTTTTACAATGTAGCTAATTGTTACCACCACATTTTACATTTTTAATGCTTATTTGTAAATTCCTAATAATAAGATATGATCGGCGTATTGAAGCGCGTGCCTTACCATTTTGGTACTATCAATCAAACTCCTAAACTAACTACAAGATTATATTTTATGTATTTGGTGTCTGTTCAGAGCCTATTAACGCAATACGGCATAGTGAATGGTGGTGTAAGTTTTGTCGCCAAATATGACACTACGCTTTGGAGTATGCACAGTAAACAATCACTAGTCTGACTTATATTGTTGTTACAACAGTGACGCGCGAAATATCGATAAAATTTCAACCCTTTTATTGATGATTGGCCGTGACCTTAGTAAACAACACTACAATAATTCACGTTTATAGTAGAGAACAGGTAAAAATAATCACTAAAATAAACATTAATCGACATAACTGCAACAGTAACGTTTATAGAACTTGACTATTTATTTTTATCTTTTATCTTCATACACAAATAATGTGTGAAAAGGCGGACTTATTGCCAATGTTATATCTACCAGTCAACCTCGGAGTGATGCAGAGTTAAAAACTGGGAAGATGCACAGTATACTGACATAAGAAAACAAAAAATAATAAAAGATGTCAACAAAATTAAATTGATACTAGATTATTATTAATGTTTACGTTATAAACATAAATACATACAAATAAATAAACATATACAGTACATAAGATAAATATTTATCATATCTAAAAATATATATTATCATAGATAAAAATATATACGAGCATTACATACATTTACGAGTAATTACACAATATTATTATACAAATATTTATACTGCAAATACGTTAATTTAGTGATGTTTTTATTCTTAAATGAGTTTAGAAGTAAATGATCTTTTTCTTTTAAATGCAACGAGATTTAAGCCAACCTGATTTAAAAAATCAGCTTATAAGCAGCCACAAGAGACTGGACTGGATAAAAATAAGTAGTTCATGAAATAAAAACAATGAATAGGACATTGAAGAAGACAATTATGCGTCGAGCGAAGATTTTTGTTCGATTTCACAAAGGTATTGAAACTGAGAAGATAGGATAGACAGAAGACGAGAAGAATTAAGAAAAGAGTAAAGGATGGTAAGGGCTTGTCAGAAGCGTCGCTGTTGAAAAGGCAACTACTGAAGTTAGATGCGGTAAGTGGTTACATAGTTATGTTAACAAAAAATTAAAACGAATTCAATGCAGTTATTCAGAAGTCGGACAAGTTTGTTGAGGTGATCTACATTTAGGTCGAAATAAAAAACGTCACCGTAGTCGATGAGAGGAAAAATTAAGGCCTGCACTAGCATTGATTTCGTTTTATGAGGCAAA
>JAOCPS010225075.1:0-13762 GCA_025505425.1 Graphium colonna
TGTGTGTGTGTGTGTGTGTGTGTGTGTGTGTGTGTGTGTGTGTGTGTGTGTGTGTGTGTGTGTGTGTGTGTGTGTTTCTGTGTGTGGCAAAAGCTGTGAAGAGATGTTATGTTCTACCACCTCCAAGAAGTCGAGGCGTTTGTAATTTCTTTAATACTAGCTGTTTCCTGCGGTTTTCGTGAATTTTTCTCATTTTTAAGACATTTTTCATCAGTGTTGAACACTTAGTCTCATCCTAATGTAGCCATAGTGTAATATTGAATAAAAAAACACAACCGGAAAACATTTTCTTACCACACCCAAAATTTACTGGTTGAAAAGTCCCATGTAAAATCGACGGAAAAATCGAAGAAAACACATTTGTACAATTTTTACTGATTTAAAAAAGGAGAAGGTTCTCAGTTTCTATTTTTCATCTACGTCGTGCGCCGCCACTTATATATATATACCAATTTTATTTTTTTCTGTCTCCTAGGGTATACTTTCAAAATAATTCAAGAAAATTGTGATAAAAATCGTATCAGTAGTCATTATCAAAGTAACGCAATATATATATTTCGAAAGTACACTTTTAAGGCGTTCGAAGTTGATTTTTTAATCAACTGTAAAAATAAACATATGTGATCTACAATCTCTTAATTAACCGCTTATCACCAACAGAAAACAATCATTTTCTTCTTCTTTCTAGCCATGTTCCGAAGTTTCTTGTAGTCTGATTTAAATCGAAAGGAAATTACCTAAATGTCAGTTTTTATACAGAATGATTGCCATATGACCTTTGTTCTTGATAATCGGGACCAAATTATTACATGCCCGTCTGATGCATGGACCATCTTTCATTTTGGGCAATCGGGTAACCTGTAATGCTTTAACCCGACCATGAAACAGCAACGCCGTTGTCCCCCTGAAGAATACGAACCCAAGACTTCTGATTTGTAAAGTAAGGACATTTACAATTAAAACACGGAGGTGGACGGTGGAAACACAAACAATAAACATAAGAATGACAAATAAAATAAACAGTAAATTAAAATACTTTTTCTTTCATTTCTCACTTTTACGTTTCTCAATATAAGGCAATGTGGATAGACACCGCAAGTATTGAATCGAACTTAATATTTTTTTTACAATAATGTGATATGGCCCTACAACAATCATTAAAATTATTATTTAGGCAGGAGCAATATGTGTGAGGCAACTTCTGTCGAGGCAGCTAGTACCATATAGTGTTGAATTCCGCCAATTTTTCAAAAAGCAACAAACTTTTTAATGTCGTCCGATTTTTAATGTTAATGAGATAATTATTTTTTTTGGAATGAAAGACAAACGACCAGGTGGTTTGCCTGATGTTAAGTGATGCCGTCGCCCATGGACATGCGAAACATCCGTTGTTATAGTTGCGGATGCATTGGCTGCCTGGTAAATTGAAAAGAATAAGTTTATTGGATAGCATGGGGTCGGGATTAAAAAAGAAAAAGAAAAAGTTATACATGGCTATCCGGCATCCCCAAAAGTCATGCATACTATATTTCAAACTGAATTTGTAAAGAAAAAATATTGCACGAACAATGCAAAGTTCTTTTTTCTGACTGACTTTTTTAAACTTCAACTGCAATTTTAATACCCACTGCCCTTGCATTTATGCGTTCAACAACAAGACAGACAGAAGAATGAAACATTAAGTACACGACAATAGCGGAAAAATGTTTTTATTTATGAAACAATGTAATAATATACAGCTACGAGGGAAAACTTCAATATACCGTTGCAATAAAACAGAAATAATATTTTTAACAGAAAACTTCACGAAGATATTACTCTTTGTTAATAGTGCTGTGTTTAAAGTTGATAAAAAGAATAATTTATAAAGTGAATGTTTACACAATTTAACAATGTGCTGTGAATTTGTGTATAATATAGTCCCACATAATTTTCACGAAAACAGGTCTGACAGTTTCCTTCGTGAATAAAAAAAAATTAAATTACTTTTCATTGTATGGAGAGGGAGGTGAACAAAAAAATATTTTTCCATAACTCAGTGACAACAGTGTAGAAACGGCGTAGTACGATACCAGACGGACATCCGGACAGACAGACATGACGAGACTATAAGCGTTTTTAGTGGACTATGGAACTCTAACTACAGCTGTACAAGCTTACCTAACTACTAGTGGACATGCAACGAATGCAAACGTTCATAATAAATGTAAACAGCGAACTTAATTGAGATAGTGCATGGATGGTTTCACTAGCGCCCTGGGAATAACAAACTAAATTGCTACTTTAAGCAAAAAAATCTTTTTAAATTCATCATTAAATTTATACATACTTCAGTCTTTATTTGGTGATTGAGTTTACTTCTTGTGTAATTTAAGAATTTTTATTATATCAGTTATCGGCTAGTCTTTGGCCTGACTAAAAAAGAACGATAGGCAGACGGATTGACAGGCAAAAATAATGATAGGTTTTTTTTAGTATTATCGTATAACTTTCAAATGCACTTAATAAAATCCTCTAATTTCGACAAGTTAAATAAATGTACATGCAAAAATATTTGAGATAATGTTACTAAGATAATTGTTTTTTTATATAAAATCACACATTATGTTTCAGGAGAAATGATATAGAGCGTTAGTAATAGGTTGTTGAGAATGTTCACGAAGCTAACTTAAGTCGTCTTTCAGCGCCGAGTCAGGAACGGTGATTCAATATATCCGACACGACGGAGAAATTTGCATCGAAGACGAAAACAAAATGAAACTACGTGAAAAATAGATTCAAAATATCTGTTTAGAGTTTAAGATCATTAGAGAAATGATTTTCTTTTTAAAGAATATTGAGACACTAAATTTAAGAACGACATTTTAAAAACGTTACACTACAAAATAAAATGTAGTCATGATATGTCGTGTTATATCATATTTTTCTTCTTAATGTTTAAAGTAAACTATAACTGGATACAACAAATAAATTACTAAATGTTTCATATTCCTGATATATAGAAGTATATTTTTATATTTTAATTGTTTCTGAAATAGAATAAGATCAGCAAACAAAGAAAACATATTTTATTATTTTTTGAGTTGCTTCCTACGTATCATTACCAACTTCATGCATTGGCTGTATGAAAAAAAAAAACTGTTACATTATTAAAAAAGGTTTTCAATAACATAAACAATCGAATTGGTTGTAATTGTTATAACATATTAGACAATCAAAAAGTTTTTATAAGCGTTTCATTTTATATTACATTTTAACTAGAAATAATGATCTTAAATAAACATTTATGTTCACGTAAAAAAGCCAAAGAAATATATTAAGTAGTTTAACGTCGCTTTTACCTACGGTCGTCGTAAATGTTACTATACTCGACACAAAAAATATGTTTTTAGGAATGGTAGAAATTGGTTTCACGCCCCCAATATAAAGAGTTAATAGAGAAGCGCTGTCAACGAAACGTAATAAATCGTATAAAAAACAAAAAATAATGATCTCTTAATTTATGACACTCTTCCGGAATTATATAATTTCAGATAAGAAATTTGTAGTGTAACGTTTTTAAAATGTCGTTTTTAAATTTAGTGTCCCAATATTCTTTAAAATGAAAACCATGTCTCTGATGATCTTAAACTCTAAACAGATATTTAGAACCTATTTTTCACGTAGTTTCATTTTGTTTTCGTCTTCGATGCAAATTTCTTCGTCGTGTCGGATATATTGAATCACCGTTCCTGACTCGGCGGTGAAAGACGGCTTAAGTTAGCTTCGAGAACATTCTCAACAACCTATTACTTACGCTCTACATAATTTCTCCTGAAACATAATGTGTGATTGTATGTAAAAGAAAACAATAATATTAGTAACATTATCTCAAATAATATATCTTTGCACGTACATCTAATTAACTTGTCATAATGAGAGTAGGGTTCCGTAGTCCACTAAGAACGCTTATAGTCTCGTCATGTCTGTCTGTCCGGATGTCCGTCCGGGCTCTTACTCCGCCGTTTCTGCACTATTGTCACAAAGTTATGGAAAAATTTTTTTGTTTACCCCACTTTTCATACAATGTAAAAATGCAAAAAAAAGTAATCTAAAGAAAATGTTTTATTTAGAAATGAGCCTATTTTCGTGAAAATTACGTGGGACCGATATATACACAAATTCACGGCGCATTGTTAAATTGTGCAAACATTCACTTTGTAAATTATTCCTTTTACAAACTTTAAACACAGCACCATTAACAAAGAATAATATCTTCATGAAGTTTTCTGTAAAAAATATTATTTCTGTTTTATTGCAATAGTATATTGAAGTTTTTCCCTCGTAGCTCCGTATTGTTACATTGTTTCATAAATAAAAACATTTTTTCGCTATTGTCGTGTATTTAATATTTCATTCTTCTGTCTGTCTTGTTTTTGAACGCATAACTGCAAAGGCAGTGGGTATTTAAATTACTGTTGAAGTTTAAAAAATTTGCTTTTTTCAACACAGTTATATGAATTCATATAACTCATTGAACATTTCAGTGATATTTCGTTGCAAATAACTTGGCAGCAATGGAAAACTGTAGTTAGTAATTTAAAATACCCGTCAGAAAATACTGCCTTGCATTATTGGTGTAATATTTTTCTTTACAAATTCAGTTTGAAATATAGTATGCATGACTTTTGGAGATGCCGGATGGCCATGTCTACCTTTTTCTTTTTCTACTCCTATCCCCGCCAGATCTTTAATCTCGACCCTATCCTATCCAATAAACTTATTTTATTCAATTTCCCAGGTAGCCAATGCACCCCCAACTCGAGCAAAGGATGTTTCGCGCATCCATGAGCGACACGATCACTTAACATCAATTAACAATCGGACGAAATTAAAAAGTTTGTATCTATTTGAAAAAGTGACGGGATTCAACACTATATGGTACTAGCTACCTCGACAGAAATTGCCTCACTCATATTACTCATGCCTACATAATGATTTAATTATTATTGGAAATAATAACTACTAATCGCTGATGTTGGGCCATATGACATCATTGTGCAAAATTTTATTAAGGTCGATTCAATACTTCCGGTGTCTATGGACATTGCCTTATATTGAGATACGTTTAAAAGAAAGAAATGAAAGAAATAGTATTTTAATTCACTGTTTATTTTACTTATCATTATAATGTTTATGGTTTTAACCAACTTCATGGCCTAATTCTAAAGGTCATTGCTTTAATAATCAGATGTCGTGGGTTCGTATCCTGCGGGGTGACAACGACGTTGCTGACCCGATTGCCCAAGAAGAAAGATGGTCCATGCATTTTTTTTAATAGAGAGAATGAGGCGAGAAGAAGATAGGAATAGGAAAAGAAAAGGGTAGACATGGCCATCCGGCATCCCTAAAAGTCATGCATTTATTTTATGCCGACTTTATAAAGGGTGGTCAAATACAAAAATAATATTATAGTAATGGTTCCAAGAAATAGAAAACTTATTTGAGGTCAGGAAAATTACATATAACTGATAACCTGATATGACCAAAAAAAGAAACATTAGAATTGATAACCTGCTCCATTTTAAAAGTTGATTAAAACAAGATTAGAACTGAATGGGAGGAAATGGCGTTGAAATTCACAGGTTATGCGTTGGGGTATAATATCCAGACTTCGCCTGGAAGTTCCCGGCGTCTTCTTCACAAAAATGAGGGTTGAATCGACAATACTCTATTACCCACCTATGAGATCAACAGTCTTTGAAGAGCTCGGTACAAATACAAACATTTAACATTATTATCAAGTTTTATAAGTACAATAATACTGTTGTTACCCTCGTAGGTTTAAGAGCTCATTGTATACATAATATTGTCACCCAACATCATTTTAAAAGAGCAACTGCTGAGTTTTTCGTCAGCTCTTCTCAGTAGAATCTGCTTTCCGAGCTGGTGGTAGCTCATAATGAACGAATATCTATGTAAAACTTGACCTTTCATAAGAGCGAGCAAACGCCTATGGGAATAAACATATTTTGATTTTGATTTTAAGAGTAAATAAGTTGACTGTGCTTTGTTTGGGCCAAGATTCAACTTTATATATTTTTCGCGGTGTAGTATTTTTCTTGCATTTTTAACTTAAAATCCAAGCGTAAATGTGAAATATGAAGTATTTTTTCATTGGAAAGGAAGATGTAAGTTCCGCCGATGATAAGCGATTCCGTCCAGAGATTTGTGAGTGCGTTGTCAACCTGAGAAATTGTATATAAGGGGTTTATTCGATTGGACTAAGTCAGGAATAAGGATGTAGAGGAATGGTAAAAGAAAAAGGTATTGGCACCGGGCGAGCGTGGCCATAGAAGTGCAACAAAAGTCCCTAATATAACGTTTAATACTTCATTCAGTTCACCAGCTAGATGCTGAATTCGCAATTTCAGCAGCAATTTTAAATATTTAAACCGCTGCTGGATGTTCATAAATGCTCTCAGTATCTCACTCGGAATTTTTTTTCCAATCATAATTTTATTGCAACGAAAGAATCCGTTAAATTATATGAAATCAGTAGAATTTAACGGGTGTATAGAAATTGGATGAAAACATATTAATTTTTTTTTAACTTTTGATGATGAACAATACTTGCTACATTTAAATACATATAAAGCATTATTGTTCTATCTTTGAAAGTCCGAGTGTTTGTTTTATATTTCAATGATCCACCAAAAAGTAAAAAAGTAACAGTCTATTTTCAAATGTCCCACAGCTGGGCAAATGCCTCCTCTAGACAGAGGGTATAGGGAATATTCCACCACGCGGCCCAAGTGCGGATTGGCGGATTTCACATATTCACATTCACATATTCTAGAAATATTATTACTTAGATATGCAGGTTTCCTCACGATGTTTCCCTTCACCGCAGGGCACGTGGTATATCAGCACTTAATTGCAATTAGAAAATTAATAATTTCATTGGTGCTGGCAACGGGGATCGAACTTGGGTTCGCCCCGAGTAAACAGAATTAAAGGCGAGCGCCCGGACACTGAGCTACCAAGGCTCACCAAGACCATAGATATTTACAATCTTTTTTAAATTTCTAAAATTGTTCCGATATTAATGCCAAAATGTAAACGCATTATTCACATATGCAAGAATAGGAATTAAAATATATAGAAAAAGAATACAAAAATAATAGCCCTAAATAAGTATCACCTATAAGTAATTATAAAGTGTAAAAAAGGTAGTATATAGAGACTGTGGGGTCCAAGGACCAATACATTTTTCAAAGAGCCAGTCAGCGAGGAAATCCAGGCAGCGTTCTTGGCGCCATGCCCCGTGGAGTGGAATTATTTGAAAGTTCTGGTTAGATTAGTTATATTGCTTGTCAAATATTTTTGTTGTAAATGAGAAAGGAAAAAAAAATATATAAAAATTGGAATCAACTAATACTATGCTAAATTATACTGATAAACCTTTCATTGCCTTATGCCACTAAAGGTTTGATAATATGCTTTTTAAAGTTATTTATTGACATTATATGAATATTAATAGCAATATTGTGTAGTGTAAACTGTATTTATATTATTATTTTAATGTATGTATAAGTAATATATGTGATATTGTTTGTCATATTTCATTGACGTCTCACAAGAACGCTCTGAAAGGTAATTTATTTCTTGATAAGTTACGTAGCGTAGCGGAGTCGCTAGGGACGCCGAAGTAACTAACGCTTTAATTTATATTTTCTTACCTAAGGTTAACATTTAAAGGTTGTACAGAATTTAAGAAACGATTTTCATAAAAAATATTTGGTACCATAGTAACTATATCTTTCCTCGTAGTAAAATAATTTGTGCAATCGGTACGTAAGTTGCCTAAAAATTTTAAATCAAAATAACTGAAAAATTTGTTCCACAAACATTCGCTTTTAAGGCGTTTGAAGTTAGTTTCGCCACAGGAGTAGATTACGTACACAGAGCTAACTTAGGACAACCACGCTTGGGTTGCACTACTACAAGAGCACGATGTATGTTTCCACGGATTGCTTCTCGTACGTGGTGATATATGTACTAGAAAGAACCGGTTCATGGGAGTGGAGTCTGTTGACAAAATTAAGGGTGTGTGACCCTTGATTTTGAGCCTACATGCGTTGTTTGATTTGTTAGTTGCAACTATTCAAGTTGTAACTAAGAAATCAAACAACGTGCGTAGTGTATTGAATTTAGAATAAAACCGTTGTTTATTATAATATATTACTAATAATGTTGTATCTATTATTAATAATGGATATTTATTATTCTGTACCAGAAAGCATAAAAAAATAAAATACTTTAGTTATCCCAAGAAGTACATTAGGTAAGTGAATATATTTGGACCATTTTGGAAGTGTGGATCAGATAAAAAATATTTTTTTCAAATCAGTTCATATATGTGTTAAATATAATTATATGTTAGTTTCAGAATTGACCACACCATTAAAATAAAAAATAAATTATTAAAAAAATATATAACAAGAAAATATTAGCGTAAGCAATTAGTAGGGTAACGTATAGGAAACAATTTTTTTGTATTTTGTTGATTTGATATTTCATTTAACAACATTTAAATTACTCTATCGACTACAAAAAAAAATAACAATTCATTTTTAAGATGCTTTTACTAGCGGACTGATGCTAACGGGTGGAGTCTTTCTACACATTTATCACCAACTTCGCGATGTCTATTCGATTTAAATATATGTTTTTTTTTAATTTTGTGAATGAAAATACGGTGTGCTCTGCGATGGAACGTTTACGCGGAAGCTCTAATGCCGTCCTACTTTTATTTGTAGATCGGTGGGATTTTCTATTTCTGCGAAAATAGTATCGACTACATGCTATTTTATAATATTTAATTTGTATTCTTATTGTGAAATATTGTCATAATATTTAATTTTAAATGTAAAGAAAGCACTTAATGTAATATTTTGATGAATTGTACTAACGCTAGTTTGTAAGATATCAAACTTAAAAACGCTAACACTGATTTTATAATCTGAAATAAAAAAGTATTATTACTATAACATCTTTTGCTACTCATCTACGGCCACGCTCTTCTTGGGCAGTACCACCGCCCTTTAAAAAGTCAACATAAAATAAAGTTTGAATCGGATGGCCATTTCTACAAATTGGTTTTCTCAATGCTTTTCTCTCTAAATTTTTAATTCCACTCGCCCCCCCCTTCCTCATCAAATAAATGTATTATATCCAATTTTCTAGTTTCAGCACTTGAAATTTCAAATAAGAATTCGATTGCTTCATTAGTGTCTGCGCCGAATTTTTAACTCATCTTCACCTGTAGTAAAAATAATTAAAGACGATTAAGTTACCACGACTCTAAAATTAATAATTTAAGGACACCATAAAATTGCTTGTACTGCAATTGTTTATCTTAAACAGTAAAACACTTTCAAGAACATTCTCGAACGTAATTTATCCCTCAAAGTGATATAATTGACGGACGACGATCCAATATTTACGCAAATTACTGACAACAGAAACTGTTTGAATTGAAAATATAAATAAGATAAGTTTATTAGAAGAAAAATTTTAGATGTGCTATCTATTCAATGTTAAAAGAATTGAAAATCAATTTCAGAGCAAACTTTTTAAATATCAAATGTCTGTCTCAGTTGTCAAGGGCGTCGACTAGTAATACCGATCGAAAAATCGTTATGTCGATTCCCGTGGAAATATACTTTCGTTTTTCCACTTATGTCAGGAAATTATGGGATAATTTGATTACATGATAAATACCTACAATCACCATATGGTTTAGAGAAGTTATAACTTCGTAAAAGCAACAATCTGGTGTGTAATGAAGTACATCACACACCAGATTGTTGCTTTTGCCTTAAAATACCATATATTCTGGAAAGAAATTTGGTTTGTTATTGCTTTATTAGAAGAATAAGATATTGACTTGCAATTATATGCGCAAGGCATTATTAATGCGCTCTCGGATGCTATTTGTCAGATGAACCAAGACTTGGTATCAATAAAAAAATGGTCCGTGTCAAACAATAGTTGTGGAGAGCTCGCGTAAATTAAGTAAGATGAATTTATCATTATTACTTACAATTATTTTTAATGATTCTGCCATACTCATTAGCCAAAACTTCAAAAACCTTGACCTGTACATCAACAGCACAGCTAGCACGCTTAGCTGGAAATGTCAAGTTGCGACTGTTTGTCAGAAAGTTACGGGTGTTCTGCGGTGCCTGTACCGAATGAAAAATTTCTTACCGAGGCAAACTAAAGTAACGCTAGTTCAGACCCTAATTTTACCTCTGTTCGATTATGATGAGTTGAATACAGATCACCTTAACAAACTTGACCAACTTCTTAACAACTAACACAAAACTACACTTTTTTCCTTTCTAGGTTCTTCCGACCCCGGCTTATATATCTTCTCATTTTCAATATTTTGGTAAAGTCAGCAACAAAAATCTTCGCTACAAGCATGATCGTCTTCTTCAATACCCCCTTCACCATTCTGACTTCTTGCATTCTTCTATCTTCGTTCAGTCTATCCTCTTGTGGAATGCGCTACCTCTCGAGATTAGGATGTCGATAAGTCGCTCTATGTTCAAAAAGAAAATTCGTGTATACGTGCTTAAAAAAATTACCATCAAAGCAAGTCCAACATTGATATATATGTATACGGATATAAGAATAATAAGAAAATTTATTTGATACGAAAATAAAATGACACTTTTACAATAAAAGAAGAGCATAAAATCATATTTACGTATCTCTTGAACTTTAATTAAAAAAATATTAGAGTTTTATTTTTAACTATATATTTTTTCTTAGAGAAAGACACGAAAGAGCAAACAGCGCATCTGATGGTTAGTGATCACTGCGACCCATGGACTCTCGCAAGACCAGAGTAGTTACAAAGGCGTTGCCGGCCCTTGATATAAGAGTAAGCTCTTTTCTTAAAGGTCTCTATTTCGTATGTTCCAGAAATATGGCTATGAAGTTTTGCAAAAAAGTTTATTTTACAATGTATGAAATAATATTTTTTCTTAGATAATCTATTTTTTTTCTTTAATAATATAAACAATTAAACAAATAGTACTGGACTTTACAGATTACTCTAGAATTGCAACTCAGTTTATTGATATGAATAAATTATGTCTTAAATACGAAAAACAAAAAAGGACTAAGAAAAAGAGGCAAAATCACGTGAGATAACCTAATATGACAAAATAATTAACAGGGTGCAATTTAGAAAATATGTAAAAACCAAAAAATTTCAAAGTTTTTGATGTTTCACTAATTATTTATTTTTGCTCTGTTTTATCGCGCTCTATGTACTCAAAATTCAAAACATAATAAAAAATATTTGTGTAGGTGCACATTAAACGAGTTTACACTGCCTATTCTCCAAGTTTTGAGTTCATATTTCATTCATAGTTATGATTGTCATGCAGTGTAACTAAACTATGGCATTGATAATATCCTTAAAACGTAGTTGTTATCTGTCATTTTTAACTAAATAAATAAATTAATAGATTAGTGCTTGGATTTCGAGCGTTTATGTTATTCAGTGCTTGTGCAAAATACAGGCAGTAATTTATTTGATCGATGTTCATAGTACATGAATTGACTATGCTTTGTTCGATCACTACGTAAACAATATAATCACCTTCCCCAAAGGCGGGAATACATGACTGTAGCTGACAACCTCGCATAAAAGTTCCTTACATATGCCACCAACTTTCGTCTGTATACGCTAACTGGCATGCCTATGTCTACCACGCAAGTAGATACCACGACATTAGGTTATGTTCCTTATACTGAATATTGCATATTAAGGAGAGGATGTTTTCGCAAGCACGCAAATTGCATGCAAGTTCAACTTGCAAATATATTCACATTGTCGATTAACTTGCACATGGCGTTAACGTCATCTGTCTTACACTACGAGTATATATCACTTTCGTATATTGAGGGCACGTAATATTTTTTTATATTATTAACTGAATATTTGTAACATACATATGAAATATGTGATATGGAATTGATATGTGAGGTTAAAGATTGGGTACACTTTTCTACCAAATATTAATATGGTATACTTTGAAAACTCACATATTTATTTAGGTTTTCAATGAAAACATCTTTTCACGTATATAGAGTCCCATTTTAATAATTCATTCAAATCAGGTAGTTGCTGACAGATTCACAATTGCAGCAGCAATTTTGAATATTAAAACGGTTGCTCGATGTTCAGAAATGCTTTCAGGAGCTCTCTTGGGAATATTTTTCGATTCATAATTTTATTGCAAAGAAAAAATTTGTTCAATCATATCTGTGCTTATTAAAATGAGTAAAATTTAGGAGTGTTTGCACATATCTCCGCAACTTATTAACTTATTTTAATAGGTGGTAGAGTATAAGATCTTTTAACAGCTTTTGCTGCACTTCTACGGCTGTGCTTGCCCGGGGAAGTACCACCGCCCCTTATAAAGTCGGCATAAAATAAAGTAACCATGACTTTTGGGGTTGCCGGATGGCCATGTCTACCCTTTTCTTTTCCTATTCCTATACCCTTCAAATCCTTTATCCCGACCCAATCCTATCTAATATCCCAGGTTGACAACGCACTCGCACCGGGATCGCTTACCATCAGGTGAACCGTCTGCTCGTTTGTCTTCCTTTCCATAAAAAAACTTATTAACTGATTTGATTTTTTTTATCTAATAGAGTGCCTCACCGTCTGCCCGTCCGTCGTTCTTCGCTGTTACTGCTCCAAATGTAACGAAAATTGGTAGAGAAATGTATATTGAAGGTTCTAAATTTGGTCCAGTCTCGAGATACATTAATACCAAGATAAAATTAGAGCTGCGTGGGCTTAACTTTTCAAATATTATTACAATAATTCTGAAAACAATTGCTATATACCTCTGAGTAGGCACTTTAAACTAAAACTATAGCGGATTCGGCATCATACGTAATTATTTTATACAACTTGACAAACTTATGTACTAACAGTTGTCCTAACAAAATATATGGAGTCAACCGCATATATGAAATTGATCGCTATTTATTTTGTCAAGCGGTCGGAAGGAGCCCTTTCATGTGCGTGCTCGATCCGCTCTTGGTCAGTTTTTTATCAAACAAACAAGGAGTCTTATTTAATCTTAAATAATATTCTAATACGAACTGTATACATCGAGTATATGTTTTTCCATTAACAAATGCGGCCTTCGACGACTCCTAAGTAGAATTCAGACACAATGAATATTTCGACCGCGATTGATTGAAGGCAATACGTAAGCAGGCCGTCGACAAATTGACCTCGTTCAGTGTTGCCATGTTATTGAAATTTATACTAAAATTAGATTACTTGCTGGCAGATTTTATTAAGTAAAAGTGATAAAACATTAACAAAGTCATATATTTTTGGAAATTGGAAAGAAGAAGCTATTGGGACTATCCTGGTCAGGAAAAAATAGAGAGGGGACAGGATTACGAAAAGAAAAGGGAAGGCACTGCATTAAAATATGTTTTGATTATTGTGTGAAATTTTAGTTACGCGTCATGAGATTTTATTTTCTATTCCAACACAAGCCTTTATTTACGGTTAAGATCGAGGCGTAAAACAAATTTCTATTTTCTTCGAAAACACATTTTAATGTGTCGAGCTAATTTACATAATATTGGGGAAATTAGTGCACGGAGTGTAGGAAAAGGGACACAGAAAGATGAAGCGTATGCTCTATGCTTATGTTTTACATTGTTA
>JAOCPS010225184.1:0-13762 GCA_025505425.1 Graphium colonna
TATATATATAATAAAAAAGAATTTCAATATAACATGAGACAAAATCGTACATTAAAATACAGTCGAATTGAAAACCTCCTCTTTTTTGAAGTCCGTAGAAATAGTACTAGACTGCTTTTGTGTAAAATTAATTATGGGTGTATAGTTGTAAAAAAGTATGTTTTGAGAGGCTTTTTATGTGAGCTACGATTCAGTCACTAATATATTCCCGCTGAATAATAACTATTGTTACTAACTAAAATATACTTTGAATTGCTATTTTGGTCTGGAGACGAGAATAAATAAGAGTTATACAATAGGTGATGACAACAAAAATCTACGATGATGTAAACAAGGCATTATTCTAAACTAGCAGTTGAGTTTCAATAAAATGTAATGTTTTATGTGAACCCCATAGCGGTTGTAAAAATGCACCTGAACACTGTACCCTAATAGGCTGACTAGAATGCATAGTCCTAATATTAATTGCATTTCGAAGAGAGATCGTTTTGGTCTCGTTGGGGCAAAGGGGCTGGTCGCCCGCACGGCGAACGGGAAATAAATAAGATGCGCCGCGATAATGTTGGAGGAATATTGCGGATAGTGTAAAGCATCGTAATAAATTGGTGCGCGGTAATAAAGGGCGATGGTTAGTGCGGGCGCGGGAGGGCCCAATTGGAGCGGGATTCAATAAGTCAGCGCGTATCGCGAGATCGCCGCGCCGAAACGCCGCCGCGAGGGTGCCGCGTCGGGCCGTTGCGATGCCGCGCCGGTGCTGCGTCGGTGTCGACGCTCTAGCTACGAGTGCTTCTAAAACATAGTAAAATATATAAAAGGTTACGCACGATTACGGGACATGAGTTACCTGCACTGAAACATGTTTACATGAGATATTAAGGTACAATACTTCCTTCAATTTGGTATACTGAATATTTAATTTGCAATCTTTTTATTGGTATACCGAAAACATTAGGTTTTCTATTCACTCAACGTTATAAATATCGACTATGTTCATCAATAACAGATAGCCGTGAAAGCATTTCTGATTTGCAAATAAATATTATATAAATATTAAAAATATTAATCACTCGTCACGAAGTGACTTTGTAGAAACAGAACAATTACTTTTTTGAAAGTTAAGCTTATCCAACTTTATCTAATGAATAATCATCTATATTTATATTATATACATTGTCACATCAGACACGCTATGAGGACTTTATTAGTTTTGTTAGACGTCAATTGTTTTTCTAAGCTGCTTGATCATATTATATGCTAAACGCTCAACTTGCGAGAGTGCACATTCGCTTGTGATTTTCTAAAAAAAATCTTTATGAAGGTGAAGTGTTAAAAGACACCCTAAATTGTGCATGAATGCCAAAGACATTTTTTATATACAGAACTTAATATGAAAGAAACTCCGTCTTGCCCTTCATTTATGATTTAGTATAATTTATTGTGTCATTGTTGTTTTCAACATGATTACTCTTTGGCAAAATTGTATTACTTCTTCTTGTTCCTAAAATAATCGATATTTCAAGTAACCTATTTTAAATTTAACAGGTTTTAGCTTCGTCAGAGAAGGAATGAATCTTTTATTATTAGAATTACGTGGTCGTAAAGCATGCCAGACGCAGCAGAAGGTGCATTTAAAGAAAGCCATCTGCTTGTTATTCGTGGACGGTACGGGATGTTCACATGCGGAGATAATCTGTTGAATTTTCCATGCGCTTGCTAGCTTGTCTGGCGCAAAAACTTCGTCGCACTCAGAATCTATTTTAAAATTACTTTACATTAAAATTTTTAGTTTATTAAAAGGTCTTCCAATGTATAAATGAATATAATCGAAATATATTAGAGGTCTTAGTCACTGTTGGATTTTATACTGAAAAAAACCATCAGTTTCGTGTTGTGTGAATAGGGTTAAGTAAAGTAAAGTAAGCCTATTTTTATATTGTCCCACTGCTGGGCAAAGGCCTTCTCTAGACAGAGGGGCATAGCCCACCACGCGGCCCAAGTGCAGATTGGCACACTTCATATATCTTAGAAATATTATTTTTTAGATATGCACGTTTCCTAACGATATTTTGAATAACTTAAAGGAATAGGGTAACTTTATAATATTAATGTCACTGCATAAAACGTAAGTTAGTCTTATATTTTAAATGATGCGATAACTCAATTGTTGTTTTTATATTATTATAATGCAAAGGACTTTCGATTTAGGGAATTTATGAACTCCCAAGTATCCCACGAGTGTCGTCTATTCTAAGTTAGGGACTGGCAGTAGGTGAGTTAGGGACTCGTTCGGGCCCACTAACCCGTGATCGAAAGTTGTGACCAAGGGGTCACTGCTATAATGAGAGTTCAGTTAAAAAGCGTTATTTATATCCGGTAAGGTTTTGACGTGGTTAAAAAATCGATGGCTTATCTATCGAAATCAAAACGACACTTTTGATAAAGTGAAATATTTCACAGTCCAGTATTTGCCAGCATCATCACGTATTTTTTGTAGGTAGAGATTTATTTCTAGATAAAGGTTGGTTAAGGTCACGGGTGCTTTGGCAGTGTTAGTCCGAAGAGGGCCTTGGTGCGCGTGCGCGGGCGAAGGGCGCAAAAAGCGCGCCATTCATATGCGCGCGGGGCGGGGGCGGGAGCGGCGGCTTTTTGCGCGGCCGGACGTTCCGCGCGGTTTATTTGTAAATTGGGCGAGCGGGCGTCATTCAAATGCGCGACTAGTTTTTGCCCCCTGCGCGCCGCATAATTCCATAAGAATGCGTACTCGGAACGGGCCTAATGCGCCGCCGCTCCTTCCACGCTCTCTTCATACTCCTCTCTAATGTTTACGATAAACGCGTACCGCGTCATTCATCAGTTGGCCCCTATTCGGCTGCATCCATTTGCATGCATACCTAATAATAAAACTTCGATCAAGTTATTGGCGTCCTTCTGACAAATGCCGTCACGCCGCTCGTCGCCGCGACGCAAGTCTCTCCGACGCGATAAAAACGTCGAGCACATTTAAATGCATTCATTTTAATGACCCACGAATGAATACCGACGTCTCTCATAAAAACGCAGACTCATGTACACGTTAGTATTTTGTATTGCATTGATAGAAATTACGACGCTCAACGATCGAAAATTATCATAAGAAATTACGGAATATTTGCATTTGGAATTTTTTATTGAATTGGAACAATTGGAGCAGTAAGAAACATATTGAGTGAGAGACTATAGTTTATAAAGTATCTAGCACGAATTGCCATATCGGGCACATATATCGTTTCTAATAAGAAAACATTATGAGAGTTCTCTAAGCCTATTTGTAGTTTAAATGGTTGTGACTAAAAAACGTAGCTGTTATAATATGACCTCAAAACACTTTTAGTTGAAGCTAGTGAAATCTCTGAAAATGGAGCCAAGAATCACATCTACTTCGAGAGGAAAAATTACAGCCTGTTAGCATAGGAATAAATTAAGCTCAATGATGCGTGCTGAGCGGAGAGAAAGATTGCTGTGCGGGCGCCAGTCCTGGCCTGGTGCCATCCCGGGAGCGGCTGATTGGCCTCATCAGGGCGACGACTGCGCGCCAAAAAGCAATTGCATCGTTACCAACATGTTGCTTGTTACGCGTCGTATACGCAGCTCAGGGAAAAATATTTGGGCGTTGTGGACCCGACTAACGGACTTGTCTACGTTATCAGGAATCTGGTGCGGAAGCCCTTCATCATTAGGAGAACGACGCCGGTGCTATCAATTAAAACGTTCGTGACCGATACCAAGGTAGGATTCTCCGCAAAAAGTGGCGCAGTAATGAGGAAACAAAGCAAACATTTTTCTAAGTCGAGCGGCAGAAAAAGCCCTGCGCGTTCGCGAGAACCGGAAGTAATTATCTCGTTCTGGCGCAAAGCGCATGCGCCAGCAATGACTTCGAACCTGAGTAAACGGTCTCATTTAAATAAAAGGAAAATCTAACAAGAAACGACATCATAGCGCTGATTTGAATAAAGCGTATACCTTATGTAACTTAATGATTTACTCTGAATAGCCTTTAACAGAACTGTGAGTACATTTGCAAGTATGTATGATTATTTTAAATACAATTGTAATAAACTTGATTAGCATTAGTAATTTGCTTTCAAAGGCGGTTGAAATAATGAACTTAAAGAGATTTGTCATCTGGTAATACTGAAAAGCCGGTCCAGCTAACCACTCGGTCGCTTTGATCGGATTCTGTCAGTGTCGTTGCTTCCTGTTCTATTGCTGGAGAGGAGTTGGAGGGTATCAGGGAGGTAGGGATGGGGGGGGGGAGTCCGACGTCCACTTTTTGCTCGGCCTCCGCGGCCGCGTCTGTTAATTTAGTGCCTCATTTTAATTGTGCGCCGCATCTCTCGGAGCGCGCATTCAATGTAAATGCGTCGCCGCCTAATGGCCTCGCGACTGTCCCATCCCACCTCTCTGCTCTAGTGGACTCCAATTCATTATATTTGTTCGCCTCAAGAGTACTCCCAATATGGTCCATGTCACTTAACGGTCATTGCCGTAGTTGGATAATTATTAATAGATTAAGAAAACTTCAGAGAACGCACATGTGACAAGTGTTCTACAGTCGTTCGCTTCCCGTTGTCTCGGTGTAGTTTACCAGCGATATCAATGACAATTTTTCATTTCGGAGCAAACAATTTTAAGCATTCCCATGCTGTCCAGAACGACGACTGCCTCCGATAATTTGCACCGAGTGCGGGGCTTTATTTATGAGCGTGTGGGATGGGGGAATGCGCCGGCGCGGCTTGTCGCATCGACGGGTTCTTGTCCGGCCCGTTTTTGCGCCACGAGAAAAAACGTGAGGAGTCGCGACAGGACCTAGCTATGTAAGTGCATGTCCTGGCTGGCGATCGAAGCCGGGGAGGCGGCGGATAAATCGCTGAAAAAAGCGGCGCATCCATGTGTTTTTTTCGGTTTCTTGTTGTGCCTGACGTCGTGTTTTTTGCCGTGCATGTCCCTGAGCGAGCGAATGCGACGAGTTTTTACTCTGCACAATGGAGCGGCGACATTTGCATGCGCCAATGGTGCCACGGCCACGCCCCCTCCACCCATGCACCCACCTCACCCGCCGACGCCTTTAAGGCCCTGTCCCAAGGGCCTACATTGTCAGCATCAGTCTGCCAGCCAGGATATGACTCGCACTCTACCCACTCTTGTTTTAATCTCCACAATTATTACTATGAACTGAAGGCTGTCGTTATTAAAATAGCTAAGTGTTTTTTTCTTATAGTTAATACATTTGGGGTTGAAACCGTTGACTGGATTTGGACAATCGCGATACGATGACCCGGGGGGCGAGCGGTGCAGAGGCAGCAATAAAATGGGTCCATCGGACGCGGAGCGTAATAAATGCGCGGCTGCAAATGGAATTTGCAAAAGTAATTCTTGGCGGCGGAGACGAGGTCCCCAGAGGAAAGAGGGAGCTCCTCCACAACTCTTTGCGCTGATAAATAACGGTGCATCTATTTGGCATCGGACGTCGTAAATAGTCACCTGCCGTGGCGGATAACCCGGTCTTTGTTTATTTCGCCATAAAAGTTAATAAGAATCTTTAACTATCACGTACTCGTATTGGTCTCCCTTTCATCATATATCACGTTTATAGTCAGTTGTTGTATACAAAACATATTTTTGGGTGACCAAAGTGATTAATGTCATTAATCGCTGTGGTAAATCTTCAAGAATATAACATTTTTGGACAAAGCATGGCTGTCGTCCAGGCAAGAGTAGGCATCATTCTATTTAGTGATGGAATCAATGATGTTCTTGAAGTCAATTGAAGCTAAAGAGGTGTAATTACTGCTAGAATACAGTGTCATTCTAAATCGTGGACCAGTGCAGACGAATCGAATATAGCTAGATTTTCAGTGCGCCAATTTTATGTGTAAGCTTACATGATAAGACGAGTACCGACAGTAATTTTTTCCACAAGTTCAAGTTTAATCTTTGTAGCTAGACGGTGGTTGAAAGAAGTTTGTAAATTTTGCAAACGTACTAGTACCTCATTTGACTTCTGGCATAAACGGCTCCAATAGAACAATTATTATTTAATAATAGATCATGAAGACAAAAGTGTCATGTGACAAAATCATGGTGTATGGCTTAATTTTTCACATCACTTTTTGCACAGAACGACTGGTATGCAGCGCAAAACGATAAACTGTATTTAAAGGATGGAATAGTTGTCAGAATTTTTGAAGGCACTGACATCCTATTACGACTCTCAAAGGTATGTGAAATCAATTTTTTAGTTATTTTGATTTAAAAATTAAACTGTTGGACCGATTTATATGATATGGAACCATCTCTTAACTATATCCTTAATAAAATAATTTGTAACATCGGTTCTTGGCTTGCGGAGAAATGCGCTATCACACATACAAATAATAATAATAAAACATACAATCGAGTTGAGAACGCGCTCCTGTTTTGAAGTCGGTTGAAACGTAATTTGCAAGACCTTGTCAGCAATGAAGTGTAAAAAACAAAGCCGTTCCGTTACGAACGTGATAAGAATGTGCAATTTTTGCAAACATTGTACTGGAGAAATCTAGCGAAGGCCACCTTCAAGTGATTCGGGCGTCAGTAGCCTACTACCATAGGTAGAGCTCCTAGGCGCAGCTACAAATGTGGAAATTACATTTTTCTCTGGCTTTACTATATTTTACAAAAAAAATTCCATCTTCCCCCCGGACCACCGTAAGGTGCAGGGCCTGTACATATTCTATCGCAAAATTGTTAAAATTTGTGCAAGAATAATCCTGCGCGTAAATTAGGAGCGCATAAGTTTGTAACAAGTGAGTGTGTTGCCTACACTGCTGTTGCCCTGGTACTTTCAATACAAAGTTGTATTAAAGAGAGACAAGGTGACTGACGAACATATCCCTGCTGCGGTAAACGACTGAGACGGGGCGCGGTGCGTAAGCGTTGATTCATGACTCGGACGCAAATTACTATTTCACGTATTGCATTCATTATTTTTTGCCTCGCGTTGCTTGTTTTGAAGGGGTCCACTGCGCGTTAGATTGATAAATAACAACTGTTATTTTAATCTAGCGTGAGAAATGAAGAAGATAATTATGACCAAATGTTATTCAGAAACAGACGTTGCTGAGCATAGTCACCTATTACCTACATCACCAAATTTTGTTTCTCAACGTACAAAAAGAAGGACGACCGAGAGTTTGAATTGAAGACATTCAGAGCAACCACGAAAAATAAGTGAAATAAAATTTACCGGTGCTTATAGAAATAAAGCACACGAATGGAATGCACAGGAATTCCAAACTGCAACTTTCTTTTAAGTAGCAGTTTGAAATTCAGGCAAAAGTAGACAAGGATATTTTATTTTTTTAGAAGATAGAGTAGAGGACTTGGGATGTTCCCCTACTCTTCACTACGCTCTATTGGTGAAGAGTAGAAGAACATCCCAATTATCGCAGAGATAACGTCCTCTATCTTGAACACAGATATTCTAAAAAGCTGTACAACATTAAACATAAACAGAAGTTACGTGCTAAGCATGGAGAATTAACTAAAATGAAGACACCTCAATTTTTCTCTCCAAACACTACTAAAGGATCACGATTGTTCTATGTGGCAAGAGACTTAGCTAAGTCGAAGGCCTGCAAGTACTGCTAGACAGGCTATCGTAGTGTATACGTTAGAAAAGATGATAAGTCACCAATCATTGTCATAAGAAAAGAATCACAAGTGCATAGTCTAATGCAAGCATGACTTCTTAACGAACAACATTGTTTTTCTCATGGCATGTTTTATATGAAAATAATATAATTATACGCATTTTATACTAATAACACTACACATACTAAAGCTCACACAAACACTTATCGCATTATATACATATAAAATGGTAAAATATATTAAAGTATCTGTCCCCGACTAATTAACACAGTATGCAGCATATAATATCTGTTTAATTATTTTAAAAGTCCATCTTGGTCAAATTGGAAGATCAGTTATAAAACAATTTCATCAAGTATTTTATCATATATATTTAATCGGTGTAAAATAACCCACATATTTAATGATAATATCCAATGGTTAAGTTCATGAGTGTTTATGCCAAAAGTATGCCTGCCCTGAAGGGTGTACACGAATTAGAAATCGCTCAATCATATGAACTCAAACTGTAAGACTTTTCTAAGCATATCAGTGTGGTTAAGTCTAACCTTACCGTATTTCTCAAAACAAAATAATAAGTAACTATGTATTAGATTATTTATTCCGTATATGTGTATTATATAATATATGTCCCCGCCAGACGAGAAAATAGCTTGTCGTCCCCCATAATGAGTATTTACAGTAATACCGCAGACTGTCTGCTAATCTTAAGCTTCTTTAAAGCTACTGTCGATAGCATTGAATGTATGTAGAATTAAACCGAATAACCCAATCCTTCGAATTTAGAACCTTCCTCCTTTTTAAAAGTCGGTTAATTAAGAACTTAATCTGCACTTTGTCAATTTTTTCGTCTTCTTTATTTCATATATTCATTTGGTTACAACAAAGTTTTTAACTTATTGTACAGATTCGACTCAAGAACTTGTACGTTATTTGTTTTTCGCAATAGTTCTGCTATATTCGTACAAGAACATACGAATAAAATCAATATGAAGTTTCTGGATTCTTGTAATTAAACTAGAGAGGGATCAGCCCAAAGGAGGGTCTATACACAACCGCTTCATAATAACATCAAGCAGGTTGCAGGTTCAGTGAGTTGTTTCGGGTATTTGCGAAATAATGAAGGAATGTTTATATTAAGTAAGTCATGCTTTCACTACATTCGTGATTCGTGGATTATGAAAAGACCCCGAATATTTAAAAGACTGCAAACATATTGCCAATCTCGAAGGCCGTCGGGTGAAATATGGACAATATTTATAGTATTGGGGTTTTTAAAGAAGGAAGAGGCGGAGAGTAGAGTTGAAGAAAAAAAAGCGCATCCAGGAACTGACATTCGAAATGCAAAAGCACGCGTGTACTTTTTTACAACAAACATGTTCCCTAAAGGCGTTTGAAGTCGGTTTTTCAGTCGATTTTGTAATTTTCTGGACAAAAATATAATTTTTTAAATATTTTTTTCACTCAAAGGATATATTTCCGAAATGGCCTCATATAATATTCGGAACAATTAGTTAAGTAGTTTGATTTTTAAATACAAGTGACGAAAATGTGTCACCAGGGAATATTATCTTACATAAATCTTATATCACAACCATAAGTGTCAACTGCACGAACACCCAGATCCGAAACAATTATCTGTAGGAAATACAAGTAATTGTTGATCGAACCCACAACTCAGGTTGTGGGTTCGATCCTCACGCGGACGCTGAAGCCAAGGGCTTAGCGACTACTCCAATCGCCGGTATACCACCGAGGTTGAATCAGATCGTTCTAATAAAGAATGAATAAAAACCTATTCCGACGAATTTATATGATAAAAATTAACAAACATAACATTGTCTTAAGCTCAATGTATATTATATTATAAGATTTAGACGAATAGGTATATTTTGTGTATATGAGGGACGTATCAATTGACAATTTTCAATCGTTCATGTCTAATTTGATCTTTTCAGTAGTAGCTCAAAACAAAAATCTCTTACAAGTCAATTAAAAATCAAATGTACAATATTTATATAATAAATAGAATACTTTATAAATATAACATAGGAATTTCTCTATAAACATAAACAAAACAAAAACAGCATATAATTCAAAATCTTGTTTTTACCAACCTAATATGTAACGTTCAGGAACTTCACCATTTTGAAAACTGTGGAGCAGATTTTTTGATAGATTTTAAGTAATTGTTTACATGATTCTAAATCTACAAGGCTAAATTTTAAATTCTTGATCTAAACTTCCAAATTTGTTCTGTCGTTAATTGAATGGAAAATGCCATCTGTTGGCAAGTATTGGTCCTCTGCGTATCAACGACATTGAACAACTAATATGTAGGTAATACTCGTGTATACGCAATAGTCACGTTTATAGTTTTCGTCTCTTGTCTTGTAGGTTTGAAATTATTTCTTTAGCCTTATGTATTGGTTGCAAAGGTTTTTGTGGAATAAAATTGTGTTAAATAAGTAGACAGAAAAATTATTTAAAAACAAACTATCCTCATCCTTGAGCAAATAAATCAGAAATTGAAACTAAGCGAAAAAAATAGTCTAATAAGTGTTGTCATCAAAAATTGGTAATAAATACGTAGATATGTGCTGTTCATATAATTAATAAAAAGGAATAAATGTTTAGCCTAGTTAATGATAAGTCTCATTGGAATGCAGTCGGTATAAAATATTTTGTTTTTAATTTCATACGTGCGCTTATATAGTTGCTCTTGTACTCGTAGCTTCTTCTTGCTTCACATTTGCGGGTATTTTTTTTGTCGACGATACGACATCCTAATGTTTTTAAATTACTAATTGGTCGACATATGATCTGAAAAGTATAGCTTAAAAGATGGTTTAATAATACCTTTTTCGCTTATTATTTTTATGATAAACTTTTAAATGAACTTTTCAAAAAAATATTGTATTACCATCAACCATATTTATCTTATTATTATCACCATATTTGTCTCATTTTTATTCATAATTTTAGTTATGAAATGAATAATGAATTACAAGCTTTTTATGGTGATGCTCATTAAGGATGCAATTGCGTTAATAAAATTAATATATGTAGTACGTCTGTGGAATACGAGATAACGCAAACTCAATAAAAGTTTAAGTGGCGATTTGAGAAATAAGCAACAAAGTAACGTGTTTATAAAATCGTCGACAGGGGAGATGATCAAATATGGATTTAATGGAGAATTTCGGGGGAGACTTGCGCCTACTTTTTCTCCGTGTTTGGTATAGTGGCGTTGCCCAGGGGTTTTCAACGGACGCCCTGCTGGACCCCATAAAGAACCCTGACGCTGCCCATATTTCACGCAAAGGGGTAGCGGTCACGTCCCCTGTGCACTACGCGTCCTTATCTCCTCGCAGTAAGGTCCAATTCGGTTCAGAACAAAGTTGGATTAAAAGAATCAATTCACAGATGACAGGAATTAAACTACGTACCTATGGAGTGGACATGCGGGTGCAAGGGATGCCCCCACAGCCCTCTGCGATTCAATTATGTTTATGATAGTGTCATCCGTGTAAGTAGAAAAAATATATCATGTTTCTCGTTTCAATCAAGATGTTGAATAAGGGTTATAATTGTGGGAAAAAATCTGTTGGAGAAAGTGATATGAGACCCATATTTGTCTGATGAGCCGTCACTGCCTTTTGTCGTCAGGGTTTGTTACGTAATAACATAATTTTAGAGTAATACATTTAATGTTATTTGGTTTAAAGTGGCACGCAGCCCTACCTTGGCTTGCCCGCGTCCTGTTAACAGGATAAACATCCTAAACTCTCCCTAATTGTCCCTCCCTCCTTGTCCCGCGCCCCTTCCTCCTGCGACATCTGTTCTGGGCCGCTTTTTGCCACCGTCGTGAGCGAGTGCGACCTCGACCCAAAATAAAGGCTTACCATACCGATCGAAATCCAGAGGTGATATGTCGGAAAAGGAATACCACAAAGTAGATTACGACATCATGATTGAATTGACAGATGTCGAACTGCAGGCTTGTGCCACGACCTTGCACTCAATTTGTCCTGCAATCGTTAGTTTTATTATTGCAAATGCAATATCCCTTGCATTTGCTTCACATCTCAAGTTAAATTTGGTGTAATTGCAGGAGATTCTTTATTTGGCACGATTTTAAACGGTGGTGGCTAAGCGCCGCTCACACACTTTTTATATTATGTTATTCCGGATATTTGAGCCGGTCCAATTTTGTTGCTGGCTCCAGTAAAATTGATAATTGCACTTTCGAGTCTAAGACAATATTGAAAGATATATTTTATCTATGAGAAATAAAATTAATATGCCTTATATAAGAAAAGCCTGCCGATTTGTCCTCTAGATGCACGGCTGAGGAGGTGCTCGCTATTTAGAGGAGTCCTGTACCATGATGGGACATGCATGCATATAGGCTGTTATTTACTTTAAACTATATAAGAATTGGCTCCTAGTTTTTATACTGTACAGGTGGTCGCCTTAATTGTTATCTTTGTACCAGTATCCAGTTTGTTAATTCATGAATATGGATATCTTTTACATATGTAAGTAATTGCAAATATGCAGCTATCATACACAGCTCTCAATTAGTTTTAAGCGGTAATATATCATAAAGGAGAGCTAATACAAAACTGACATTCTTTTGTTCTTGCATTCTTCCGACTAAAATACAGTATGTTAAAGAATTTAGCGACGTTTTTTGCGGCGAACGCACGCTGCGAGCGCTCCGTTGCTAGAACGGTTCATTCGCAAGTGTAATTATGATAAAACATTTCAGATGTTTTAAAACCCCTCAAAGCATGCCTATTAAAAATCATCGAAAGTTTAACGAGCGAAACAAATTGCACGACCTGTTTTGTGCATGCCACTTCGAGTGCATGCTCTGAGGTGCAACAAAGATGGCTTCGGATTAAAGCGTGCAACTTGACCGTTAACACCTCACTCAAGAACACCTTTAAAAAAATGAGCTTTATTATAATCAGTTAGTGCAGGTGAAAATCGTACTTTCGGCAGTATCTACTCAATGCGCTACTATGGAGAAGAAATGTGAAAAAGGTTCCGTGAAATAATAGAATCAAGGTTTTGCAGTAGTTAATGGTCATTCTAATGACGTCCTCCTCAAACTCCTATTTTGGTTCTTTACTATCGCTGCCTAATGATGACGATGACAATATACATGCCACAGGCTGTTTTTATTTTGAGAGCGATCACAAAAGCACTTAAAATGTATGTACATATTATATAGATTTCGCGTCATTGCAATATTATGGTAATTAAATGTACCATTGGTTAATTATATAGCATTTTTGATGTTGAGGTTTACCATATCATCAGAACAAATTGTCGGATGGTATTAACTTCTCTTCGATATAGCATACTTTTCGTAAGTAGGTACTTTAAACCATCAGAGAAAATATAATATTTATAGATTCGGTGGAAATAATTGAGTTAACTAAAAGCAAAGATTAAACGAATTTTTCGAATAGGCTGCTTGTAGCCATTATTAAGATAAAATTGTATACAATTACAGTTGAATAATAAGCTTAGCGTGTTAAAAAAATAATAAATCAACATTTTTAAACTAAAAAATGACAGTAAAAAGTGATTAATTTTGGGTGTTTCCGTTTTTGCACCCATGATCTGAATATTGCTGCTTTTGCTTTAGTAAGTGAAGGATGTTGCTTTTTGTCAGTGTTCGGTTTTAAGTGAATAAACTGTGAATAAATGTATTTAATTCATACAAAATATTTACGAATGCTAGGTTAAAAAAAGTAATTACATATTATTAGAAAGCATTTATTTTTCAGCATTAGGAACATTAAACCTACATATAGGAATATAAAACTTACTTAAAATAATACACATGTAGAACAAAAAAGAATTGAGAAAAAGCAGGAAGTCTAGCATAACGTGAGATTCACACTTTGTCTTCTCTATCTCCATCTGTATTGTTGTTGTGTGGCCTAATTTAATATAAACTTAAACACGTCAATTCTTGGTTAAGCGCCAGTTGTCCCCCCGATGGCTTTTCAATAGTGTTAAAGTGTCTTTTATCATTGCCTCTGATACAATACAAGTTGGAGTTATTTTGGAT
>JAOCPS010225293.1:0-13762 GCA_025505425.1 Graphium colonna
GTGCGTTGTCAACCTGGGAAATCGGATACAATTGGTTTATTGGATAGGATAGGTCGGGATTAAGGATTTGGAGAGGACAGGAGTGGGAAAAGAAAAGGGTAGGCATGGCCATCCGGCATCCCCAAAAGTCATGCATACTTTATTTTATGCCGACCTTACAAAGGGTGGTGGTACTTCCCCGGACGAGCGTGGCCGTAAAATAATAATAAATATATAAATAAATATGTAAATATATAAATAAATAAACAGGCATCCCCCGTAGATTGTGTATCAGACACCGTATAGCCCTCGTACATAGACTATAGATACGATAAATCTTACGTTACGGACGTTTTTTGCCGGCAAGGTTACCTCTCCGCAACGGCCCATAAGGAACTTCGTTCCAAAAATGACGATAAATCATGCGAAATAAATCTCAGATAAATTCTGTTGTGGTTACAACTGTCAAAATTTTTGAATGAAACATACAATTGGTTCGTATTACCGTTTGCACAGACAACGAATATTCAGGTATTAAGTGATTTTCAAGACATCTGTCATGATCAGCGTTCGCAGTGTAAGTTTTACGTAGTAACCCAGTGGACCCCAACTCCATTATGGTTCACCGAGCACAATGGCATCGCATCGTAATTTATAGCATTCCAATTAGATTGTCATACACGTCATTAATGTTTCACTTTCCCTTCATAACGCCAACTGTATGAAGGTTAATTGGATAATATGGAATTTACAGCAACTAGGCGCGGTAAGCGATTTGCTTCTGTGTTGCCACTTAAATTATTTAATCGTTTCGTGATTCATTAAGTCATTATTCATATTAAATAAATGACGGCCTTCGTTACACTGGGATTATCTTCGAATTTTGACGTATCATATTTTGGCGGGAACTTTGTGGTTATGACAATGGACTGGCTGTATTGATCTGTTTGTATTTAAACGTATATCTTAACCGCCTTATTACATGTCGTGGACTAATGAAAGTACCGGGATTAATCAATAAATAATTATTTATTACAAAAAGAGGTTTAACTCAAGTCCTGGACTGGACATTCATATATGGACTAAGGATAATCTTATTATAAAAATTAATTCGAAATTAAATCCGGAATTAATCAAGATTAGGATGTTGATTAATTTCGGTACTTTCGTTAGTCCATGATCAAAAAGGTAATAATATTGAGGTCAGAAGCCCTCGTTCAATTTGCTTTTAATTTATATAAATAATAAAAGAGGTGAAGTGAGTTAGGAAATTTCGTAACTTGAGGTTAACCTCTGTTTAAATATTAATATGGACACTAAGACATTCATTTAGAGTGCTTTATATTACAGGCCACTAAAAGCCCTTGGCTTATTACGATACGTTTATTTTGCAACTGTAAATAATTTTGTTTAGCGGCAAAACTTGTTTTTACTTTAATTATTTTTGGCGTTCAATTGCAATACAAGGTTAAGCGAAACAAAGCAATTTGTAAAGTTTTCTCTGCAAGGCCACCCATTCAAGGGAAATTTAAGTAATAATTGTGGCAATAAAAAGTTTATTACCGACAACAATATTAAATGGTGTAGGAAGACATTTTTGTGCGTAGTGTGGCCACGAAATTTTGCGTCTGTGGTGGTCTGGCGGATGCCATCTCCTTACACGGCTGCTCGCCTGGTACCTTGGCCAACGAAAAAACGACGGTGTAAAATTATATCACCGCCGTAAATATGCACAAATTGGCTTAATTTAAAACTAAAAAAAAACTTTAAGCTGTCGAAACTCTATTACGGCAATTAAAGGACTAGGAAAAGCTTACGTCTGTCTGTCTTTTCAAAACGTTCTCTTTAAATCCTGTTGCTTAATTTTTTGCTCGCAGCTTTTAAAACGAGCAGATTTGAATTTTGCATATTCCTTTTCGCTCTGAGAGCGCTGCAAACGGTTTTTTAAGAGTAGTTTTATTTTCATATCAATGCCTGCATTAAGTGTGTGTGCGTGCGTGCAACGAGAAGTTTATTTTTATTTACCTTTTTTACCCTCGATCTCGCTAGGTTAGTAGTTGTTAGATTTTATATTTAGTTACCTGGGTTCCTTTTCTTATATCTTTTGCAGTATTTATTATAATGTGTAATAATATTTAATGTTTACAATGAAGTTTGAAGTTATTTGCCACCGTAAGTAACTCAGGTGAATTGATTAAATCAAGTTTTTCAGATCGGTACGAATAAATTTGTTTTTAATTAGATTTATCAAATTTACAATACTTACAATAAAATCACTAAATAAAGTTTATTTTCTGTAAATTGTTCTGATATAAAAACCTTACGTAATGATTTATTGGTAATGTTTGGCCTTTCACTGAAAATTCTGACTATTCTTTAATTATTTACAGAAATTTAAAAAAATACTAATAATAATAAAAATGATATTTTTCATATTAGTTGAACAAGCGAAGCGAGTTATGTTTACCAATGGAGTGGAGGCGAAAGTACATATTGTGTATGTACGTTCTGAGATAAGTCCCAAAACAATGCTCCAATTTAAATGTAATTTGAAATTTATGTAGGTAATATAAGTTAAATTTTTAAGTTCATTGGGAATTAAAATCGGTTCGATATCTTTTATGATATTTAGCTAAATGTGAACGAATTTCAACGAGTAAAGTTTTCGCCAGTTCCGAGTTCTCGGCGAACTGCTAATTATTCTAATCGTAAAGATATCAGTAAGCCTTCGTTAATAATAAACCCTGCAGCCGTCAGCTCCGGTCGCGCTCGTGTTTACATTTTTTTTCCGGTCGAGGTCGTTCCTGCCCTTTTAGAGTTCTCTCAGCGCGTGAGCAAGCACTTAGCATTGCAGTCTAAGGGTCATGGGTTCGAAGATAACAAAAACCCAATGCGATATGACTAATCTAAATATGACTGTTTAAGTTGGTTGACGTTCTACTAACATTTTACGTTTAATACGGCCAAAAAATATATTGACTTATTTGCGACTGCGGGAACTTTATATCTGTCAGGTGACCACGAAAGATGGAAATGGTACAAATAAAATGATTTTTTAAAACAGACAAAATTTTATTTGAAAATGCAAATGGCACTTGAAAGAAATCAATAAATAAGGATAGCTATCAAAAGTTTTTTACGTAAACTTTTGATAGCTATCCATATCTATTGATTTATTATAAAACTTTGTGATATTTTAAATGCGTGTTTTAACATAATTTACTGGATTATATTTTTCCCGGCCTTTAAGTAACAATTATAATTTTATAATATGCAATACATAAAGCATTAAATATTATACTTGCGAAAAGTTTAAAAAAATTAAATTTCCATATATTATTTTTTAGAAGTAGAAATGTTGTAATTAGAAGAAGTACATATCCAGAATATACATATCTATTTTCATAAATTAACTGTTGAGTGCAGCATCGCGGGGTGTGAGTTCAATTCTGACCCAGAAGAAATATTTGTCTGTCCTAACGATCGCCTTTAACGTGGTTAATGTAGGCAAACCAAATTGTTTATTTTATAATTGCAATTTTTAACCGACTTCAAAACTGAGAAAGGTTCTCGATTCGGATGTTTATATATTTTTGTTGTTTGTGTTTGTTGTATGTTCGCGCATATCTCCGTCATTTATGAACCGATTTTAAAAATTCTTTTTTATCTGATGGCATTCGTCCAAAATAGTCCCATAACATTTAGAAAAAATTGGTTCAGTAGTTTGTTTTCTAAATCAAAATAACAAAATTAGTTTTATTTAAAATCCCGCGTATCCCGTCATTATGAACTGATGATTTTAAAAATTTCCTTTTTTTTGTGATAGGGTATCCTTCCTTTCCCAGAAAAATCGTTTGAGTAGTTTATTTTTTAAATGAAAATAACAAAATGTAGAAACGTTCGCATATATCTCTGCCACTTATGAACTGATTTTAAAATGTATTTTTTTATCTGATTGGTATACTTTTGAAATGGCCCCACATTTTTTTTATAAAAATCCGATTCGTAGTTTGTTTTTAAAATCAAAATAACGGAGAATATGCGAAATTTCATTTTTAAAGCTTTTAGAGTCGGTTTTCATATTTTGTGAAAATAAAACTTGTGTATGCCATATTATGCGTCGACTAAGTCTATCAACTCCTCATCTTATTTTATATGACAATATGTTGGCATTGAATTAATATTGCTTTTGCGTCGTACGTCGTACGCTACGAGTAAACAGATTCGATTCCCGCCCACGCCCTGCCATCTACGTGGTGTTCTGGCAATATTGATTTCCGTAAACAATTCATTTGATCTATTGTACAAAGCAAACCGGTTATTTAAAAGGGATTCGGTGGTAAAGTTCCATGATGTTTTGTGCTGTTTCAAGGGGTGATATTTAAATAAGACCATCGTTGATAAATGGATATAGCGTGGACGTACAAACTGAATTTGAACCGACTTCAAAAAAGGAGGAACGTTTTCAATTAGTATGTAGTATCTGCGCCATACATGAACACATTTTAAAAGTTCTTTTTTACCTTATTGGGTATTCTTCTGGAATGGCCCTATAAAATTTTCAATCAAATTTTTAAATCGCTTCTGTAGTTTTTCTTTTAAATCAAAATAACAAATTGATTTTATGTATATTTGCGAGTATTTCTGTCCTTTATGAACCAATTTGAATTTTTTATATGATAGAACATTCTCCGTAGATTGTTCCATAAAATTGTCTAAAAAATCAGTTCATTGGTTTATTGTTTTTAATAAAAATAAAAAAAATTAAGAATGTTCGCACAGCAACTTATGAACTGATCTGAAAACATATTTCTTTACCCGATGATGATGACTTCCACAGTGGTCCTACAAAATGTTTACAAAAATCGGACTAGTTTTTGTAATTTTCCGTGAAAGTAAACTTTTTACGTTATAACACTAAAGGAAAGTCAGAATCAAAACAGGTCGGACTTCAGATCTTGATATTCTGATTTTTTGGATTCCGTAGTCCTAACAAGAGATCTTACAGAAAAAGTCTTTCCGTCCGTCCGAAGCTCAGATTAGAGACTGTTACTTCTTGCTAGAATCTGACATGGGTTATTTATTATAATAAAAAGCCGGATGAAATGTAAAGAAATTCAAGTACGTACCTACTTCCCTTCCCCATCCCTATAAATTTTTCTAGTATCACTGTATAGGTCTTTCAGAACTTTGTGGGGGTCTAAAGGGTTATCGATCCAGTAGGTAATCCCTTTTTGGAATATCAAACTATAATGCAATACAAATATTATTTATAGTCTTCTTATCAACAAGATTAAACGACAACATAAAACTATTGACTTGAAAATTCGTAATTAGAATTTTAGTAAAAAGTACCACGATTAAGTTTGTAATGAACAATGATAGTAATCAAACATAAGTCTAAATATATGAATGTTCTGCGCTAAGCCCCATATGCACTTAGCCATTTTTTTTCAGGTTGTTATCAAAAATCTTTGAGATGATGTGATAAGGAGGTGCTTAGCTTCATCGTTTGACCAGACACGTGGCGGAAACACCTGTTGGGCCCATTGCGCTCATGAATAATGGCTACCTTACACGAATAATGAAGCTCCTTCCAACACTTGTCCAACAAAAAAATGTAATAATAATAGGTGATATCTATTCATTGGCGATGACGTCTATGTTTTTACAAATAATTATTTTCGCAGAAAACTGCAAAACCGACTTAAAACGCTTTAATGTTAACGTTCGTGAAACGAGTGTTTTCAGTTATTTTGATTAAAAAAAGAAAGTGTTGGATAGATTTTCAGGAAAATTATATAGGAACACCTTTTCACTATATCGTTTCAAATAAAAGATGAATTTTGAAAAAGGGGGAAAGAAACTTACGGAGAAGTCGAAATGCACGATCAATTATACGTACAAAAAAAAAGATACAGTCGAATTGATCTGATGATTTTTTAAAGTTTGTTGACAGCAGTTAAATAAAGACATGTATAACTACTTTTATACAGACTTTTTAAACTAAGAAACAAAGGTAGTTAAATTCCATATTCAAATCTTGTACACATATGCTTTTTACGCATACTATGTAATGTAATTATTCGGTCACGTACCTAATACTTACGAGTACTACCTAGAGGTACACAGTTAAAATAATTACAACTAACATGAATCACTCTCTATCGAAATATTTGGGTAAGAGGTCAGGTTATCCTTATCAGTTGTTTATAAAAATAACTTATCATCATTGCGAAATATTAATAATTCGTTATGTAATCAACATTTAGATAAGTGTTTGGCTTTAAGTAAATATTTATCAAACTTATAAACGCACGTTCGCCCTCAAATGAAATTGTAACATTGTTCCAACTTTTAAATGCATACTACATTTAAAAGTTATGTGATATGATATAATAATATTATTTACCCGATAAATTACAAAAATCGACTTTAAACGCCTTAAATATGGACTTTCGAAAACATGTTTTTCCGTTATTTTTGTTAAAAAATAAACTACTCAAACGATTTTTCTGGAAATTTTATGTACCATTTCGGAAAAAAGTTCATAATTGCGGAAATACGCGGAAACATACATGAAAAAAAATCTGAATTAAGAACGTCCTCAATTTTTGATTCGGTTAAAAATAAATTTAAAATAATTTGTATGTTTGTTTGTTTTGCGTATAAGAAGTAACTAAGCCCAAGTCTTTAAGTAAGTTCCATACTATTTATAGTTATTAAATACCTCTTAAAACTGTTTAAAAATATGATTAAAATAGTGACCCTATATGACGTAAAAACGAAGACGGATTTAAAGTTAATGTTAAAAAAAACAAAGGTAATAGTTGATAATGTTCGTGATCATCACTTAGCAAATTTCGCTTTACAAAATCATTTATACACGACGGGCCACATTTGCTAATAATAATAAAGGCAATTATAAGCGAATAAAATTTAAATTGATATGCCTCCGACATCCGATGACCGTCCGGGTGTAATTGCTTTCGGAAACGGTCGATTTTCTCGGATGGTACCTACCATCGCGTCGACCTTGCCACGTGGGAGCCGTATTGTTGCGACGGTCACTGTTATGACATTGATGGATGTTTATGTAATATAATGTAACGCGTTGTAAAACACCGGTATGGTGCCATCTTTATAATATTGCGATTTGTATAATTATAATCTACAGAAAACAGCAAGAAACAGCGACTTCAAACGATTCGGAAGCAATTTTGGTATAAAAAAGAACTGTTGAATTCATGAAAATTATATAGCAATTGTTTATTTGTAACTATAACCTTTTAAATATAAAAGAATTTTCAAAAATGGTTCGCCACTTGCGGGGAAATCAGCAAACATACATACACAAAAACACTGTGTTTTTGTGTAGAACCTTCTCATTTTTTTAGTCGTATGAAAAACTGAAAAGATTTTTTTAAAACTTGTTGATTGGTGGAAATACCAGCCAGAATTATTGTTTTCTTTTGTATATGATAGGCAGATAAATAATTTGCTGACCTTTGGACAAAACCCCACAAGATAGTTCGATCAGGTGGTTGAAGTCACTGGCTCAAGTACTGGCACAGTCATTTGGTCAGGAAGATGATTGGCCGGGGCCATCACGATGCTCAGCATTGGGCAAATGACTAGAGGAGGAGGAGATGGGAGCCAACTATATAATGATAAGAAAGGTAAACGACGGGAATAGCTAGTTCGTAACAAAACTAAAATTATTATTAATTAGTATTTAATTTGAAACGTGACGTATTTGTTTTTATTTGTACCTATTTCTAAATAATATTTAACAAGGGCTACTTGTGAGTGTCTATTTTATTCATAGTTTGTCCGAAAAGTTCGTGACGATTTATATAAATTGGCAATATTGATTAAAACATTTCTGCATTATAACTTGTGTGTAATACATTGCAACTGATAGGAAATAAGTGGGAAATGAAAAATGGTAAAAATTTTCCATCCAGCAAATTCTCAAGCCATGCGCATATTAGTTTTGCGTTAGTGCTGTTTGTTTCATTACATATTGATTTAATTTAATATTTAAGAATAAAATTATTTTTTATAATTATTTTTATATTTTATATTTATTAAAATTATTTATACAGATACGTTATAAAACACAGATGTATGTTTATACAAGCTTGTATGTAAAGGAAGCAAAATATATATGTCTACGGTATTGCGATATAAAAATATTCACAACATTATAATCTGTGAAGGGCTAGATTATGATTCTGAATAACTGACCACTACCTTATTATTAATATAAAGACTGTTGAGATAATTTTATATTAATAAAAATACAACAAATGTTTTAGCTTTGGAGTAAATAATTTAATAATTAAACAACAAATTATAGTGCTTTTCAGATGGCATTGACATGCTCCCTTATTGAAACAATGGTTATTACCAATATCTTTTACCAACTTCAAAAAAAGGGACGGTTCAAAATCTCGAACGTTAAATGTTTTTTTTTTATGTACGTTCGCGCATATCTCATGCCATGAACCGATTTCAAAAATTCTTTTTTCTTGTTATAGGATATTTTTCCGGAATGGTCCCATAAAATTTTCAGAAAAATCGGTTCAGTAGTTTTTCTTTAAATCAAAATAACAAAATTGATTTTATGTATTTTTGTGCTATAGTGTGTGATAGAACATTCTTCATAGTAAATAGTCTCATAAAATTGAAAAAAATCTGTTTATTAATTTAAATATATATATTTTCAATTTGAAAATAAAATCTGATAGAGTATATTTCCACAACGGTCCTACAAAATTTTAATAAAAATCGGATAAGTAGTTTGTTTTTAAAATCAAAATAACGGGGAAGATAATATGTCAAAAGTACTTTTTTATGGCGTCTGAAGTCGGTTTTTGTAATTTTCTGTGAAAATAAACTTGTTACCGTGTGTTGCTTTTGTTTTTGTGACGGCTTATAATATTTTCCTCGGTGTGTCAAAGTCTTTACATTCTCCATTGCGAACGGCCCTTATATGATATCGCACAATGGTTCATAAATTATAGGAAGTTTTTCGAGAGCCATTTGCAAGTGAATGAATGCAGGGCGGATCAATGGGCCCCGATCTGTGTCCGAGCAAACATATTGAAATGTTGTGCAAATTTCGTTTCATTATAAATATGTGATTAATGTTATATTAATTCTTTACTACAATGTTTTATAGTGGTAGAAAACTTGTGAGTACATAGAATTATCAAACAAACGGAGCAATTTCTTTTCTTTTGTAAATATCTCTCGTGTGTATCGTAGCTTCGTTATGTAGTTATTATTATCCACTAGATGGTACCTGTGATTTTGCTCAAAATTTTAAGTAATTTTTGTTTTTAGGTACAATACCTGTCTAAAAAATTTACAAATTCATAAGATTATGATATAAAATGGACAGTCTCTTCTTTGTGAGTAATTTCTACCGGGCCACCTTTGAATGAACAACGTTCTGATGACTTATTATTTTTTTATTATGTTCTGTATATAGTTATCGGCAAGTTGCAGTTTTATTATATATGTAGATGAACTCACACAGAGCTCTGTCAAATTATATTTTAACTATTATATTTGTGTAATATCTCAATGCAACATCGTCAATGGTAAGGTTTTATTTACTAAATTAGGCCAATATAGAAAAGAAACGCGAACGACTTTTCAAATCTTTTATGAGTATAAAAACTGATCTATGTATGGATTTCAAAACCCGATTATGATCATATTTCATGCAATATCACAATATACATTGATCCTGTTTGGAAAGAGATCGTGTTAACAATAGTTATTTGTTTTTTTAAATAATAAAAACAAAACATCCAAAGTTTGACTGGTAGAGCATGCCATTGGCATTCTGTCCGCCATTATACACAATCGTGCAGAAAGTTTTTAAATAAATAAATAAATACCCCGTATTTATCAGAAAAAAGGACGCAAAACTAAGAAGATAGGAGGAAGAACTGAAACTGACCTTAGGTCCTTATTGGCTAAGAGTGGCAGCAGACAGAAATTGTTGGAAGGCGTTGGAGGAGGCCTATGTCGTAAGGCACGCCGAACAAAGAGTCATTTTATGAAAAGTGTAATTTAAATAGTTTTTAGGCGAAATTGTACGAAAGTTCATACAGCCTTTATTATTATTATTCATCAGAAGTCACATGGCAATGGATATTTAGCGCCACCCGTGTGAAGTCGTGGTGGATGATTAGTGAATTATGAACTCGAAAAAACCAGTTTAGCTTATACGTTTAATCCACGGTCGCAATATGTCCAGGAATTGACGGTTTCATCTCCCACCCACGTTGTACATTCTCACTCGACTACCAACGGCACAAAATAGAAAACATGAAGTCAATAAATCTTAACATAAAACGGGCGTAAAGTTCTCGTATGTAGTTCAGCGAAGCAGTAACGAATGTCACAATGGCGGCGTACGTCATCCGGCGCAATGTGCGGCTAAGTTCCGCTAGATTTACTTGTGGTCTGACCACTGTTACTTTAGTTTTTGGCCTACTAAGGAATAATATTAACGATTGTTTATAGAATGGATGGTTGTTGAGCCGTTCACCTGATATCAAATCGTTTACTCTTCGAATCCTTAACATGTTTTTGGTCCATTGTACTTAGCATCCAAATTCCTAGGGTGCAATGCACATGCAACTTTTCGGATTTTGTGTGTGTTCATTGTACATGGTATCACTTAATATCAGGTGCATACTTTCGCTTACATATTTTTATCTATAATGAAAGAGATTAAATATGGAAGAGAAAGAGAATAGGGTAGGATTGGCCAAATTGCACGATGGCTGGATGGCCTTTTCTAGAATATTATTGCCAGATGGCTATTTCGCGAGACAAAAACCATAATGTATTTTACTCTGTCTTTATGTAAGCCATTTGATAGTAGGTAGATAAACACGCATCGATTGCAAGATGTTGTGTTCTACACCCTGTTTTAAAAAGAACGTTCTAGCCCTGTGTTTTACATAACATTTTACAAATTTGTTTATTTTATATTAAATGGAATGCCATCAATGGGTTATCAGCCGCAAAGTCATGGGCGGGACTCTGGGGTGGGCACTAGACCATCCTAGGATGATCACTAGACTAACCTTAACTAGGTTATCCTGGGGTGGGCACTAGACCATCCTGGGGCGGGCACTAGATCATCCCGGGCTAGACACGGTCCACACGGCCACCTCTGTATATACGCCCATGATCAAGTTCGTCAACAAAAGGTTTTCAAATGAATGAATAAATAAATCGTGTAACAGATCGGTAAGTCAGTAACGAATAGCGTTATAAGCGGCCTGCTATAAAGCTATTCCCCGACCTATGCGGGTCCTGTGGTCTTCCGTCTCCAGTGTGGTCGCGCATCAATTAAATTCGGCGCGACGGCGCGTGGACGGAAGCCATTATAAAAACAGCCGCTTCGCGCATTTTGATGGCGTCCTTTGAGATGTTCAACGGTAGATTGATTCCGGTGATTATCAACAACGGATGTAACGAAACGAAATAGTATAATTAAAAAAACTATCGTTTGACTTCAACATATGTTGAACAAATGATGTGGTAAAGATTGTTACAGCCTGTACTCTCCAGGCACTTCTAACAAAACAAATAAAACACCCTTTTACTTTATTATATTATAGTACTTGTAACAAATTCAGTGCTTAAATGATATATATGTAGGCAATATTCACTATTTCTCAACATTAATGCAAAACTAAGAATTTTCTAAAAACTTATTATTACACGTAAGTTACGACATGTGACACACATTTAGTTTTGAAATGGTTTTGACAGCTGTCAAAGTTAAAGGAAGCCATTAGGGCGGGTCGCGTTCAATTTTAAAATGGCGCGTGTTTTAAAATCGACTTTGGTGGCGGGAAATATGGCGTCTGTTCAACGGTGCGTGGATGAGTTATGGGAAAACGGCGATGTTGTGAAATATGACGGGCGGCGAGACGTTTCTAGGAACAGTGTGCTGTCTTTAAATAAGTAGGGTTGCAGTTGTGTGGACGGAGAAGAAAAATACTTTTGTGCTTATGTTGTAATATTTACGGAAGATGCTCAAAACCAATAGGATAAAAGAGTATTCTGAAAAAACAGTGTACACTTTAATCTGTTTAAATAATAAATCATAGATTAGTAAAAGCATACAACAGAACTTCATATGTCGGTAGGAAATTCAATAGATATCAAGTGATTACCAACATGCAGGATCATCAAGTTTTTCATTTGCAGGTGAGGTGTGGATCCTAATCCTTTCTAAGAGAAATAAAACCATGCATTATCAACGATCAAAACCTCCGTCGGTCCCCTGGTCATTTCATTGTCATTTTCTCATTTTGCTAACGCACCCATGTGTAAATGTGTGCCTCTGTTAACCTCTTAGCACGTAGAAACTAGTTACGGATATAAGTTGTCAAGATAAAGTCCGAAAAAATGTCTAAAAGTTATTATCATTTTTTTTTTTTTTATAGAGGAGGAGGCAAACGAGCAAGCGGCTCACCTGATGGTAAGTGATCATGGGTTAGTTGCCAGGGCCATTGCACTGATTTAGTCGATGCAATGGCTTCTTTGACAGTCGTAATAGGAATAAACGACTGTCAAAGAAGTTTTTGATAACCAGGATCGACTGTTCACATGCCCATCTGATGCATGGCATCACCTTAATGTTCAGGCAATCGAGTGATCGGCCTTACTACCTCAACTATGAAACAACATCACAAAGTTATCGTCCTTCCACAAGGCTGTAAAGTATTACCCTCGAATTTGTAAAGCAATAGTCTATACTACCCAAGCGTAAAATCGTAACATGAAATCACATGAAAAACTGTCGTTGTTATTCTGACAAATCGGGCCGTTTATACAGTTTAGCAGATTGTCAGATAGATACTACAGTCCACAATAAAACAAGATCAAACTCCATTGTCCCGCATTTACGTGAATTACTCGGTCACCTTACATCTTGGACGCATTGTCCTCTCGTACGCAACTATAAACGGATTTGGGTCGTAAGTTGATGAGTTCTTCCGCCGCTCCCCCCCCCCCCTCCTTCTACCTCGTTTAGAGAAGCCCGTTCTTAGCTTGGACATGTTTATGTTTAGATCATTAAAACTTTAACGTCAGTTGCAACGTGCGTACTTTTCTCCTGTATTGGGTTTCATGAAAACTATATTTGATATGGAATAGTTCTAGTTTTTTTTTTATTTTATTTTTAACGATTTTATTTCATTACTCGATTGAATAGAGTATAGAGAACAACGCTTCATTCTTTCTCTCTACTTCCCTTATTTGTACAACTACAAATATTACTTATACACATGGAAACTATTATTCACTTGATTACATTGATTAGAAATAGTTACATCTTTGAAATGAACGCGGATGAAATAGACGCGAGAGGTATATATACTAGTGAAATCTTTTTATAATCTGCTAAAAGATCTAAAAAGCCTTTTCAGTACTTCGATAACTTCTCTATTACAAAGGCCACGTTAACAAGATTGTACCAAATTTGAAAGAGAGAGAGGAGACAGCAACTGTTATAGGTGAGCGTTTCGTACGACTAAAGGTTATAGAGGTATACGAACGATATATAGGTGGTAGAGCATAACAACTTTTTACAGCTTTTGGTGCACTTCTACGGCCGTGCTCGCCCGATGAAGTACCACCGCCCTTTATAAAGTCAGCATAAAAAAGTATGCATGACTTTTGGGGATGCCAGATGGCCATGTCTACCCTTTTCTTTTCCTATTCCTATCCTCTCCAAATC
>JAOCPS010225403.1:0-13762 GCA_025505425.1 Graphium colonna
CATCGGGCTATGAGAGTTAAGGAACAGAGAGTGCACCTGTGTTTGCGCGTACATTTGTGCACTATAATATCTCCTGCACAGTTGGCTAATCTCAGATTAGATTGGCCGCCGTGGCCGTAATTTCGGTCAGGAGGACTTTTATAAATGCCAAAGTATACATTATAATCGATAGATAAATAATAAATGACGCAACGTATGTTCCTAGCGGTCTCGGCACGGCCGGGGGTGTGGTGGAAGGCGAAGGTGCGCTTGGGGGTCGGCGAGCGTAGCGCCGATCAGGCGCCTTGCCACATTAATTTATCCGAAAATTTGATCAAAAATTATGCACCTTTACTATTATTACTTCCTTTATAACTCTGCCTAGAGAAACAAACAAATCGAAACGTGACGTTATAATTACAATGATGATAACGCACTTGGATAAGAGAGTAATTTATTTATTTAAGCTTTTATACAAAGTAATACAACGGTGAACTTAATGTCAATGGCTGACTCCCAGTTAACGTTTAGAGAATAAATATTCTTTAATTAATTAAGACGATCGTTTGGAATAATAACTTAGTCTACTGAAGTGAATAGACTAAAAGTTGAAGGGCGTGAACAGAAAAAGGAAAACATGTCAGCGGTGTTTCGGGAAAAAATACAATTTCCCCAAAAAGCTATTCCCAAGTTGTTGATTTCAAAACCTTTACATTCGGCTATTAAAGTCGATCCATGTATCCCTTATACACAAATCTACATAATCATAGACATTTTCAAAAATAAAACTATCGAGAAAAGTGTAACCCATCGTGTTTCTCTTCGAGTAGCTGTTAAAAGAATGAAGTTACACATACTAAAATGTGATAAAGGGAATCTTTTTAGAAGTCTTTTTCTGAGCTTTCTAGAAAACACATTTAGCTCTTGCCACGCCTTAAAGCGAGTGAAACAGCGGGTCATATCTAGTGATTATACAAAAACTACACCGATCTACTGCAGACTACCTGTCTAAGACTTAATAAGTTGGCAACCCAGAGATTTGCCAATCGCGGTCGCAAACGACAACTTTAGTATTTAATTGATTCAGATGAAAATTTATTCGTCGTCGATTGGATAATTTACCCAGAGCATACAACCATAATGATACAAAGTTGACACCAAAGATTTTACATCGGTAATTTATATTGCACAAGTGATATAAATGAGTGCGGAAATATAATTAAATGCAGACATTTCAATCGTGTGTAGTAAAGAGGTTTTCTTTAGGGAGAAAGAAGACTGAAACAGTCGTATATGTTGTGTAAGCGAGGACGATGATCGTTGATATATCGACAATCGTAAATCTTTCGATTTGAAAAAAAGTCCTCGTTCATGAAAACGTACTCCAGATATCGTTTTATTTCTATAAAGTCAGTATCCGCTTTGAAGACTTTAAAGATAAAAAGAGTAAGGCTTAAAAGATATCCTTCCTTCACTACTCAATGACTACTTCTTGCTAAGATTAGTAGGATAATTGACACTCTTTGGATTTCGTGGGTGAGGGTTTTATTATTAATATCAAGCAATGACTTTTGGGGATGCCGGATGGCCATGACTACCCTATTCTTTTCCCACTCCTTTTGCTTCCATATCCTAAATCCTAACGTCATCCTTTCCAATGAACCTATTCGGTCCAATTTCCCAGCTAGACAACGTACTCGTGACTTTCTGGATATCACGTGTTTACATGGGCGACGGGTTCGCTTACCATTAGGCGAACCGTGCAGGCGTGCAGAGGCACCGTCTGCTCGTTTGTCTTCCTTTCCATTAATAAAATAATTATTTTAATAAATTAATCTAACGTTACATAATTCTATGCCTATGTTACTGTTTGAATAACACGTAATTATCGAAAGTAGCGCAAGTTTACGTAATATTTGATTACAGAAAAAAAATCTATATTGTATATTTTTTGTTGGTTTGTTCGATGAATGGAGTTAAGTCTTGATGGGTCTAGGATAGTCACGAGTCGCCATTCACTGTACACACGCTGTCAGTGTATTTGATTTTGTGCTATGATTTATCACTATACAAGTAACTGGATGTACTGTATAGCTAAATTATTATTTTCAACTTCGCTGTTGGATGAATATTGTGTATTACGAAGTTCAACACATCCGTTATGGATTTTTTGATCGAGTATATTTGCAAATTCATTGCTTGCTATCAAAATTAATTTTGCATAATCTGTGTAATGATTGTTTAATATCTAACATAGGATATATTATACACTAGTTCTACGTCGAAATAGATTCTGATTATATTAATGATGAGCTATTCCAAAACTTTGTGGCTATTGAAGGTAGAGCATAACATCTTTTCACAGCTTTTGCTGCATCTACGAGCGTGCTTGTCTGGAGAAGTACCACTTTATAAAGTCGGCATAAAACAAAGGATATACCCTCTGTCCGGAGGAGGCCTTTGCCCATCAGTGGGACATTTAAAAATAGGCTGATACTACTATAATGCTAAAATAAAGTATGCATGACTATTGGGGATGCCGGATCGCCATATAAGGCTAGATATGTCATGTTTTCCCATTTCTACGGTGTTTTTTTCGCACTTCTACGGTTGCGCTCGCCCGGAGAAGTACCACCGAACTGTATAAAGTTGGCATGCATGACCTGTAGGCATGTCGGATGGCCATGTCTCCCTTTTTATTATCCCACTCCTTTCCCCTCCAAATCCTTAATCCCGACCCATCCTATCTAAAAATCTATTTTATCCAATATGCCAGGTTGAAAACGCACTCGCGACTATTTGGATGTTGTGTGTGTCTGGACGACGGGATCGCTTACCATAAGAACCAACTGCTCATTTGTCTTCCTTTCCATGAAAAAAAATATCGCTATTTGTATTTAATGAAAACAGCCTAAGGTTCTAAGTTTGTTACATAGATTCGCAAGTTTTAATGTTGCTAGAATCTATAATTTTATTCGTAAACATGCAATTATCTGGCCATATTCTATTGGCTTTGTCCGTATTTATAATATGTAATTTCCTCTCAAAACAATAAAAAGGGTAATGTTATTGAAAACTAGTCGTAGCATACGAGTTATTATGCATACATTTCATTTTTATATTTTGCTAACAACTTCATGGGTCTTGATTTTTACGGATATCTAATAATTATTTTAAAATAAATTCTAAGTTTCTTTTTACACTATCTGTCAGTGAGAGTCCGAATCAAACAGACAGACAGAGAAGCTGATAAAAATTTTGAAAAAAAAATTTTGGTTATTACGTCTTAATTTAATATTTATTTTTTAAAATTTCATTCACATACACTACATATGCGGACTTAGTATTAATGTCATCTACTACCAGTCTACCAGTCAGGGTCCATAATCTTATTACGTAAATATAATTACAATCAAGTACCGAGTGCTCTCCGTTAATATCGTAGGTGACTCGGAAAGAAATACGTAAATTTTATTTATATGTGTACATCTGTAAATTAAATAATATAAATAAATCTCGGAGCGGTTGCATGTGACCTCTACCTATATTGGGTGCGTTGTTTTACTGTAACGTTTGTTCGCGGAGTAATTGCGTTCCATCGGCTCGTAGCCGCCATCTTGGAATTAAGATATTCTGTCCAAGAATGCGCGGGAATCCTTGTGACGTCTACATTTAAGAGGTTGTTCATAGATGTTTCTTTACATTTTAACCAAATATTACTGGCTAGTTTGTCCAAAATTATAATTAAAAGTGTATTTTATATTTGAGTACCTATCGTTTTTATTTTGATTCTATGATGTTATTTGGTACACTTGGTGAGTTTGTGTCAAATACGTAATGTTTTAAATGTATCCAATAAAAAAAATAAACAGCTTAAACGACAAACTATAAGCTATACTATGCATGATCTGCAAAGAAAACTAGTATTGGTGCAAATAATTGATTTGTAATAACCATTAATTCTGAATCTCAATTTGACAACGTAATATCTTATAAAATAATAAATTATTTAATTTGTTCCACGACTAAATAAATGACAACAGATCGATTTAATTAAACTAACAATTATTTTTAGAAATTAATTTAAATATAAATAGTTGTGGATCACTAGTGCCTGCAATATGTATTTATAAACCCGTAAAACGCATATCTCTTTTTGTCCAAGTTATGCTGTTGTGTTGGATCACTCAATTGCGCAAAAATTAAGATCGGAGAATCGGATGGGTTGGATATATTCTGCTCCAATCTTATGTTTCTCCTTAAGTAACAGATATCCATTCTATCGAGATATATAATTAAATGTGCACTATAATAACTCCCGCTCAGTTGGTTTATCTCAAAGTAGGATGGCTAACTATATCCGAAAATTGAATAGGAAGATATAAAGTTTTTAGGTAGGTACTCTAAACTGCCAGCCACAAAATCTAGCATTTCTTTTTTGCATCTACCCGTTTTTCTCTGTAACTGTAAGGTTGAATGGGGGAAAATGCCACCAGGCATTAGGTCTGCTTGTGTAAAATATTTGTGCAGAAGAATAAATAAATAAATAAATAAGAGAAACTGCATGAGTTTACCATTTTATGGAATGGAAGACAAACGAGCAGACGGTTCACCTGATGGTAAGTGATCCCGTCGCCTATGGACACACGCAACGTCCGGAGAGTTGCGAGTGCGTTGTAAACCTGGGAAATTGAATATAATGGGTTTATTGGATAGAATGGGTCGGGATTAAGGATTTGGTGGGGAAAGGAGTTGGAAAAGTCATGCATACTATATTTTATGCCGTCTTTATAAAGAGCGGTGGTACTTCCCCGGACGAGCAAGGCCGTAAAAGTGCAGCAAAAGCTGTGAAAAGACGGTATGTTCTACCACCTAATAAAATTGTAGCAGATTTACCTCAATACTTGATTAGTGCACACGATGACCGGTCGCTGGGAGTTCTCCAGGTTGTCCTTCAGTTGCAAGACCGTGTGCACCCACAGGAACTGTCCGCATCTTCTTTGGAGACGCAATAGGGCTATGCAGGACCGCTCTTGCTCTGACTGGGTAACTGCAAAGAATAATAATGCTACTAATCCAGTTTTTCTCCCTTTCCTCCTAACCCTCGGCCATTAGGAGGGTAGGAAGATTCTTTGCCGAAGTCTTCCGTCTGTTCTTTTTTTTTTCTATGTATTTGCATCATATATTATATAATGTACTTGGTATGTATATAATACTATATATTTATTTAATTTTTTGTATACCTACCTATTTATATAGTTATTATTTATAACCCCAGCCAGATAAGAAAAAAGTTAAATTAATAAAAATTTGTAGACCTTTATAAATCCTAAATTAACTAGAGAATCGCTATCCAGGGAAAGGTCGAGGGAAGCAGACACCCAGGAAGATTACCCATAAAATGGAGAGATCAGAAAAGCTGCAGTAAAAGACTCATGATCAGCTCACGAATGCGCAAGGAAGGCATCTATCAGAGAGGAATTGAGACGTGTTGTGGAGCCACCAACACCTGAATTGATGACCACGATCACTCTGGCAAGAGTGAAACCATTATTAACAATACTGAATTGACAATGATTGTTTGTTTGTTACGGAACTCTTTATATATATATAAACAACATACTGGCCAAATGTAATTCAATCTAAAAAAAGTAAAGCGCGTCACCGGCAAGAAATAAAAACGATAATCCGACCTGCCGCACAGAAAAAAGGTTATAAAGACCAAACATAATCGAGGCGTGAATTGTAATAATTGAATAGTTCCAAAATTAGACCATTGTTAATGTTCAGATTATCGAGCAAAAGCTAAACGACTTGCCCAACTAGACACCTGCGGTACAATCGTAAGTCAATCAGGAAAATAAACTTAAATGCTCTCAACATACAGTAAAAATTTCAATGCTTCTTATAATTACAGAATAGTAAATAACATGTTACTGAAAGTGTGTTCCGTTCCAATCAAAAATATTGTAAACGTAAACATATGTAAGTCACAAAAAAAAATAAGCTATGAAAATGGTTCTTACTTTTTTATTTTTTTCTTTGCTGATTATTTCTGTTAGTTAAAATTTCAACGTTTTTTATAAGTAAATAACGTGTTACACAAAGTACAGTCTGTTTTTTTTATGGAAAGGAAGACAAACGAGCAGACGGATCTCCTGATGGTAAGTGATCCCGTCGCCCATGGACACAGGCAACATCTGGAGATTTTCAAGTGCGTTGCCAACCTGCAAAACTGGATACAATAGGTTTATTGGATAGGATGGGACTCACGAGTAAGGATTTGTAGGTTGATAGGAGTGGGAAAAGAAAAGTGTAGACATACTTTATTTTTGCAGACTTTATAAAGGGTGGTCGTACTTTCCCAGACGAGCGTAGCCGTAAAAGTGCAGCAAAAGCTGTGAAAGGATGTTATGTTATACCACATGATTATTTTTTTCTATCAAAACTATTTTGAATGTAAACAAACATAAGTTACTTGCATTAAAAACCTTTTTTAATTTTCTGATTCCAATTTTGCATGCTGATTTACCACGTGTTTTGCGGTGAAGGAAAACATTGTAAGGAAATCTGCATATCTAAGAAATAATATTTCTAAGATATGTGAAGTCCGCTTATGTGTACTGAGGCCGCGTGGTGGACCATGCCATACACCCTATGTCCAGGGAAAGGTTTCCAGTAGTGGGACGATTAGAAAATAGGCTGTTACTTTTTATTTAAAAAACAATGAAAATGGAGTAAAAGCATTTGATACATTAGTTTCTGTAATTCATTGTAATCTGTGCGTACTTTGTTTACCTTTTAACATACCTGTAATTTGAATAGAATGTAGTGAACGTCGCGTTACAATAAATTAAACTTAAATACATTTGATATACGGTTGGAATTCAAATGTTTCTTATCTATAGGAGGGTCGACACGACAATAACGTTGTTTTAGTCATTTACAAGTGCCAAGAATAGTTCGAACGGATGATGGCGAGGGAACAGCACATCCGTATATGGAATCCGTCTGTCCGGCTGTCCAAAATTTCAGTTTGTCGTTCTATTAGACCAATATGCTTATAATCATTTGTTTGCTGTTGACCAAACAAATCAACTCTATTTGTGACATTTCAATAAGAAATCATATGTAATAATTGTTCTTGTGGTTGCTTTTAAGTCAGAAATGGCGCGCGAGTTGGCGGTTCACCTGATTTTTTAAAATTAAACAACTTTACGATAGATTTTATCGAGATTTAATTTTAAATTTTATCACCCAACGTTTTGAATCCTTTATAGCATTCATGGTCACGGTTAGGACTGTCTGATATTCACGTAAGTCTGAGAATTATTAATATTGATCACCGGATATTAATTGATAATGCGTGGACACTCCAAATATTTAGACAATACGATCTGATCATTCAATTCTTCGTCGGCGGTCGCAATAAGGGCTAATATACCGGATCGCGTGCCCTTAGTGACATTTTCCTAATTTGGCACATGAAGACATGTGTGAGTCTTTATGCGTGACTCTATTAGTTTAAAGTCTTAAGCCCGTAGAAACATTTAATTTCCACGGGTTCGATTGCCAGAGGAAGCTCTAAAAGATTTTGATCTAGGAGCATAACTTCAGATCCATAAAATACAATAATCATTCAATTGTCAGAAAAGTTTAATGATCAATAACGTTGGCTGTAGATTTAAAAAGTATTATTTGCGCAAAAAAATAAACACCGAGTTTACGCAAACGCAAATTAATGAAATTAAAACGAATTTAAAATATAGGTCTATAAATGAGTAAGAAATAAAGGAACGGATAAAAAAAACAGCCCAAGTTGCAGCCTTTTTCTTTTGAAGTCGGTTAAAAGTCTTGAATCCTGAGCCCTTTCAGGTTCTTTCAAAGGCTATTGTAGTATACAGTAGCGTATTAAATGTCGACAGCGCCCTAGGCAAGCACCTCATCGGCGCCCCTTCCTCTTTGTAAAAACTTCTTTAGTCTTTTCACCGAAAGCTTCATCCGTGCGCCTCTTTATTATGACGCCTACCTAGTTTGCCTAAAGGATAATCCACTGCTGGTAGCGTACCTAAATGATATCTGTCTGCAAATACTCGTATGTACTTGACATAGGCTTATCTACGTGATAGGCACTATACCATCCTGGAGTGGGCACTAGACCATCTTGGGATGGGCACTAGACCATCTTGGGGTGGGTGCTAGACCATCCTGGGGTAGGCAAGGCCCCCCTCTGTATACGCCCATGGTGCTTGAGTACTACGGAATATGCCGAAATGGGTCAACCCTTCCAAATTGCTAAACTAGGCCAGGTTGTTATTTATTTTATAAAGTTTTATTTATAGAATAACTTTATTAAATTTATTATTTAGCTTAATAACGGACACTTGCTATATGTACGTCTATATATAGTTAATTAAAAACGTGAAAAAATATGTAATATAGTATTAATAATAATTTTTATTAAATATTTATTAAAAATACTGATGTAAAGAAAGTATTGGTCCCGCTGAGTTTCGTACGCCGGTTCTTCTCAGGTTCCTGTGGTGGTTTTTTATGACAATCAATAAGCAGTGATGTCACTTCTATATTGAATAAATACATTTTGATTTTGAATAAAAAATATTTTAAATAAAAATATATTAAATAAAAATTTATACATTAATTAAACTCAATAAAACATAAGTTACGACGAACATAGAAAACGCTTGTGCTAACTAATTAAAGTTCAAAGTTTAACTGGAAATTTAATCGCAGTAAGAAATTTCATTGCGACAATTATTTAATCCAGCGATCGATAAATTAGAAAAGCAAATAAGCGATAAACGGGATCTCAGGTCGAGTTTGCTTTAATGATAGTTAGGGTGTCCATACTTTATCATTTTAATTATTTTAACGAATTTAAATGTTCACGGGAAAATTATTAAAAAAGCCAGAGAGGTTGCAAGCAAAATATACATAATTTCCTTTAGATTTTGTTTTAATATTGTCGTTCAACAATCCGGAGGTCGTTGGTTTGAAACCCGTGGGGGACAATTTTGTGTTGTTAGTTCTTGGTTGGGTTAAAGCAATACGGACTCATCAGTGATTACCTGAAAAATAAGATGATCTATGCGTCCTCTATGCGTATCCTTTGCATTCAGTTTGTCCTTAAAGGTTGCCGAGGTCAGATGCCAGTCGCCTTGTGTAAGAAATCTGATATTCAGGTATTATATGGTTGGATTAAAAGCTGACCTCAAAATTGGGAATATAAGTAGGGGTGGGAAATATGGTGGGAATAAGGTTAGAACGAATAAGATTTTCGCTCAACAAGTATACATACATATATAGTCTTTTACTATGTGATTATACGATTGATTGAATGTATTTATAGGCATGTCATTGCCCACGATTCTACATTCTTTTATAGAGAGGGCAAACGGGCAAGCAGTTCACCTGATGGTAAGTGATCACCGCCGCCTATGGACTCTTGCAACACCAGAGGAATTACAAGGGCGTTGCTGGACTTTAAGATAGGAGTAGGTTCTTTTCTTGGAGACGTATCGGCCCAGAAATACCACTGGTGACAGTCGATTCCAAAAAGGTATCGTGCGTAGAAGGAAATGTCGGTTAAATTGCACAGTGATGGACTGCCGACCATCAAGGTGGTGACTATGGCACATGTTGGTATGACGCGTTGTACGGTGCACAAACTCAGCAGCAGATATTATTCCGAAAAATTCCTCTAAACACTCCCCGTGGTACATGCGATAAAAGATGCTAAGAGATGCAACGTCTCTTCGCAGGGCCAGGGAATCAAGTATGAAAAGGGTTCAGATGCAAATTGATGTCCTTTCTAAATGTAACTGAAAATTTTATCCCACTAGGATGGGTACTTTCGACTTAAGATTACCTTCTATAATAAAACTATTAATATTTTAAACATAGATAGTTAAATGTTTAATCTAATTAGCAAAAAAAATATTTAGCCATTTTTCTTAACAATCTGTAAAAACAGCACGCATTCCTGGCAACCCGGAGTCCGGTGATTGTCAAAGATGGCGTCAATTGCTCCGGTCTAAGGTCACCACAATGCGATCCAATAGCAGGACGATAGGACATCCGTGTGGGCTAGCATTAAAGGACATTCGATCGGACATTCATTGCGACTAATTTATTGCGACCGTAAGTCCGTTATTTCTTATTTAATTACTGCAAATAACGCGGTTTTGTCGCGACTGGCTTAGATCTTGGCGTAACTGACAATGAATATCTTTAATCAAAAAAGGTTGTCCGCAAAGAGTTTTTATCATTAATCTGTTCAGACTTTATTCTACATCTGGAAATTACAGAGACACAGAGGGCGGACTTAATGCCTGTAGGCATTATCTACCAGTCAACTCTTGAAGTGGTGAGATTGTGTGGCAGGTTTTACAACAAAAAAAAAATAAAAGAAAGGAATAAAAAGATGGCAATATATGACAATTAATATTTTGTTTTATTTTGATAATAAAAACAAACTACTAATCGGATATTTATAAAAAAATTATAGGTTTGACCCTATCAGATAAGAAAATACTTTTTCAAATCAGTTTAAAGTTGCGGAGATATGTGTGAACATACCTAGATTTAGTTATTTTTATGAAGAAAACAACTTAATGAACCAAGTTTTATGAAAATTTTATGGGACAAAGAATGCTCTATCATATAAAACAAGAATTTTAGAAATTGATTTATAAATAATGGAGATACTGCCCGTATTTCCATTTATGAAAACATACACAAAATCAATTTTGTTATTTTCATTTAAAAGAAAAACTAATGAACCGATTTTTCGGAAAATTTTATGGGACCATTTCAGAAGAAAATAAGATAAAAAAAGAATTTTTGAAATTCATGAATGACGGAGATGTGCGTGGGCATACATAAAAAAAAAATATTCGAATTGAGGACCTTCCCACTCTTTTGAAATCGTTTACAAATATAATTTACTTATGAGCATAACAAGAACATTTGAATTCATTCAACCAACGCGATCAAACGTCCTAAACGGTCCGCTTCAAATTCGTTTACTGGAACTAAAACGTAGGCGTCAATAAATTAACAAACACAATAATTTCCAGCTCTTGCTTATCTCATGCCAATAATTGTTGACATTCCCACGAAACACCTCCGTATCAGATCACGCTACTCAATAAATCCAATGGGACATTTGGTCAAAGAATGGTATCAAATGCTAATACGCCGCTATCTACCCACTAAGTTAGATCTTGCAGTTGGAAAATTGACAGATGAATGTCGGGTTAGGCTTTTGGCAAAACTTATATCGATACCTTAATTTGCAAACCAGCTAACCTACATTTAAGTAATTTTATCAGGGGAACCATAAAAATTGTAATTTTCTTTATGGACAGGTAGACAAACGGGCAGATGGTTCACCTGATGTTAAATGGTCCCGTCGCCCATGGACGCACGCAACACCCGGAGAGTTGCGAGTGTGTTGTCAACCTGGGATTAAGGATTTGGAGGAGATAGGACTAGGAAAAGAAAAGGGTAGACATGGCCATCTGGTATCCTCATACATGTCTATATCAAGTCATGCATACTTTATTATATGCCAAGTTATAAAGGGCGGCGGTACTTCCCCGGGCGAGCGCGGCCATAGAAGTGCAGCAGAAGCTGTGAAAGGATGTTATGTTTTACCACTTATATAATATTTTTTAAGAATCAAATTCATCGCATAAAGAAACTATGTAGGTTTTCGAATAACTATTTATACAAAGAAAAGTAATTTATTCAGAGCCGTGGTAGCTCAGTGTCCGAGCGCTCGCCTGGTAATGGGTATACTTTTAATGTAGGTAAAATATTAAATTTTCAATTTTCAAAAACAAATACATTGGTTTATATAGTTGGCTAACCGGTGAAACGCACATGTTTTTAAACAGCGGGTCACGAATATTCTCGGAATCGTTAGCGATTGAAACAAATTGAAGCATGTCCTTTATGGCACATTCTTCTAATCTATGACAAACAAATTATTTTTTAGGTAATAATTATTAATATCATTTCATGAAATATTTGTTATTGAGAGTGTTTTTGTTTTGTCTGTCGGTAAACTTTCACAGTATTACAGAATAGACATAAGAAATTTACTATAAACTTTTACACTATTTAAATAAATAAATAAAAAAACCAATAAAAAAATGCTTATTTTTATTACATTTAGGAGAAATAGAAAGAAATAAAGTTGTGCGTTTATTCGATTATAACTAGAGTTTGCTCCGAGCTGCTACGTTTCTTTCGGGATCAGGTTTAATTTCCGGAAACTTCCAAAGTTTTTCCTACGTCCATAGATTTTTTTTATGATAAGTTTAATATTTAACGCCCAAAAATCCCTTTTATATTTATAATATAAGTAGAGATAAAACAGAATAGTGCTTTGCTAAGTTAATGTGTGTGCAGACCTATGTATTACATTTTGAACACACTGAAAGCCTATTTAAGCTTGCCTTGCACTGCCTTTTCCGCACTAACAGATAGAAGGAGAAAGTGAAAGCAGTACAAAAACTCGCTAATAGTGTCGCGTAGCGATCGACCCCGGATAACCTGTTGCAGCGTTAAAAACATTGCAATTGCTTATATCAGGGCAAACGTAGAGAAAGTGTAGCTTAAGCCCCCGTGCGAACGGTGCGGCTGAACGATATTATCGTAAACTAATCGGTGGGGCCCATGGTTCAGTGGATCTGGGTGACGAGTTATTGGGTTCGAACTTGATGTGGTTGAGTTCTGCTATACAGGGTTTTACGGATAACAATACAAACGAGCAGACGGTTCACCTGATGGTAAACCATACCATCACCCATAAACACACGCAACCAAAGAGTCGCGAGTGCATTGTCAACCTGGGAAATTGGATAGAATAAGTTTATTAGATAGAATGGGGTCGGGAAGGAGGTGGGAGAGGAAAAGAGTAAGAAAAGAAAAGGGTAGACATGGCCACCTGGCATCATCATACATGACTATGCCAAGTCATGCATATTTTATTTTATACCGAATTTATATAGTGCCACCCTTCCCCGGGCGAGCGTGGCTGCAGAAGTGCAGCGAAAACCGTGAAAATATGTTATGCTCTACGACCTAGTTTAGTTTAGATAGTTTCTTTCGAGTCAATGTTTGATCGTGCTTACATTATTGTGATCTACGTAGTCTATTTAGAATATGTAATATAAAGAATATTTTTTCAGAAAATTTTTGTCTTGTTTTCTCTGATTATCGACGATTAGAACTGTGGCCTTCAATATAGATACCAATAATACCAGGGCAAGAGAAGAAAATTCGATGGCAATTACACTAGTTAAAAGCGGCCAATATGCTCGTCTATCTGGCTAAAATTGCATAACGAAACAAATTGTGTATGTTTTGTAAAAATGTTCGTAGTTTTAAAGTGGTAGAGCATAACATCTTTTCACAGCTTTCGCTGAACTTCTACAGCCACATTCGCTTGGTGAAGTACCACCGCCCTTTGCAAAGACGGAATAAAATAAAGCATGCATGACTTTTGGGGTTACCGGGAGGCCATTCCTATCCTTTTCTTTTCCCACTCCAAACAAAAAAGAAATTAACGTAAGTGATTTCACGGGGAGCAGCTCATATGCTATAATTTTAAAAATAGAGCAATATTATGGAGCAAATTTTATATATACAAAATAATTCGATGCAGGCGTATTTAAATACCAGGTGTATGCATAAGTTTTTGCCGGTTTAACTAAGAGATGGCGTTAGCGAAAAGTACACAGCGTATTAATTT
>JAOCPS010225514.1:0-13760 GCA_025505425.1 Graphium colonna
AGAGGAGGCCTTTGCCCAGCAGTGGGACAATTAAAAATAGGCTGTAACTAACAAACCATATCATCTAGTGATTATTTGTAATATCTCATTTAACGCCATTTTAGTAACTAGGGGTAGATGAAAAAATACTCAAATATATCTAATGGAAATCAAGTTTTTAATGTATGCTTTCCTTAAATTTTATTTTCAACCGATTTTAAAAAAGAAGGAAGGTGTTCAATTCTATTATATATCCTTATTTGCATGTGTGTTAGCGGATTTCTTCGTAAGTTATGAAAGAATTTTCAAAATTACTTTTTATTCGAAAGGGTATCGTTACATGTAATTTTGATGAAAAGTCTAATAGTTTCTTTTTAAACCAAAATAACTGAAAAATGTTTTACCTAAGGCGGTCGAACTTGGTCCGCTGTTTTTTATTGAAAATAATTACATTGAAACATTTTCAATAACCAATTTAAAAATATTCTGACTAATCTGCCTTAGAGGAGACGATCAAATGACGAATTTTACCCGTATTTTTAAGTAAACAAATATCGTTTAATAACTATGACGAAAACGGAAATATCTAGAACACTTTTACTATAATAAAATTATAGGGGGTTGTAGGAGGGAGAGGTCACAATAATATAACTAACGAATCACAAGGCTTTACTGATATACTCAGAATTTTGGAGGTGGTAGAGCATAACATCTTTTTACAGCTTTTGCTTCACTTTTACGACCGTGGAAAGAACCACCGCCCCTTATAAAATATGCATGACTTTTAGGGATGCCGGTTGTCTACCTTTCTCTTTTTCCACTCCTATACCCTCCAAATCCCTAATCCCGACCCATCCTGGCCAATAAACCTATTGTATCCAATTTCCCAGATTGACAACGTATTCGCAACTCTCCGGATGTTGCACGTGTCCATGGGCGGGATCACTTACCATCAGGTGAACCGTCTGCTCGTTTGTCATGCTTTCCATAAAAAAAAATTGACAACTTATTCGTATTAAAACATCAATCATAGCAATAAGTCGTTTTCTTTGTAACATCACGAGTTAAAAGTAGTTGACATTGATATCACTTGAAGACGATTTTTTTCTAGTAAATCATACATACATACGTACTTATAGACTGAGGGTACTTAATAGTCTATTCACGAGTCGTTAGCACCGACTTCATAGTCGTGCGGGGTCGATGACCCCACCAAATCATCGCCATGGTGCGTATGGTGTTAGTTAACAATGAAACGGTATGGCTTGAATGTAGAGTAAGCTGCTAATCGGAGAGCAAGCTGACGGCTTGAAGCGGACTTGGAATTGTTTTTATGGTTTTTACGGTAAAAGAGGCGTCTATTCTTAACTTTTGATGGGAAAGGGGAGTGTTATAGTTTTGTCGTGTACCTTTTTATGGCATAGCTGTAATTTTTTGGTAGTTAAAAGGTAATATTTTAGTCGCACAAGTAAAGTAATTAATAAACAATTTTTTAATGGTCCCACCGCTGGGCTAAGGCCTGTTCCAGACAGAGGATGGATATACAGCTTAGTCCACCATGCAGCCGCAGTGTGTGCGTGCGTGCGTGTGTGTGTGTGTGTGTGTGTATGTTTGTTTGTTTTGAGGGACTAAATTATAGTTTAAATATGACGTTTTTCGCTCCAATGGACAAAAACAGATAATATTCTAAGTTTTGGGAACAAACGGTGGCTCTGGTGAACATAGTTATTTTAATAGGGTAAAAACAGAGATACATATTTTTTACGCAACATATCGGAAGTATAGCAATTTGTTAAAGACTCCAGGAAAACGGAACTTTATAGAAAATTTACAGACCTAACATTTTACATTATATGTTAATGAACTGTAATTTCGAATAAATGAAATAAATAATAATGCATGGGCATATAGTGTTAATTTACTACATTTGCAATGTCAGTTTTATCAGCTGAGTATATTTTCAGAAGTTACTTGGCTTAATCATTTTCTAACAAAAACACGATTAGGTGGTTGAATGAATACAAGTTCCATATAGGAAAAAGTTTACTTAGCTTACTTATACAAACTCATATCATCAATTAAGAAATCCATTTTACCTCTAAGCCTCTGCCAAATGGATCCCAACTACCAACTTAAGCACACAACTCTTGTTACACTTGAAATTTATACCTAAGTAAAATCCCATGAAAATAACTTAAGTGATGAATTGATAGATTTTGCTAAGCTTTAGCTGATACGTTTTCTGCAATAAAAAATTACGTTACTTGTGATTCGTGCAAACATAATTATTTTACTCCCTACTATTGTATACTATATAAATATGTGTGTGTGTGCATATATGTAATAATATATATTAAGGTAAAGAGGCTTTTCATAATTTAAAAAAGAAAATTTGAAGAACAAAAATCGTTATATTAGTTTTAATAGTTCTAAATTAATAGGTACCAAGATAATTCGCAGAAGTTCTACCGAAATAACACTTAAATGTATGGTTCGAGAATCATATTAAAAAAAAATAATAAGATGGTAGTGTTTTCATATGTGTGTATGTGTTTATTTTTATATGTACTTAAGTATATTATGTTAGTACTCGTAGATTATATTTGTCTTTATTTAATTATTGCAACTACCTTATCTCCACGCCCCGGGTTGACCGGGAGAAAATGCCTTAAGGCATTAAGTCCGCCCTTTGCAAGCCTTATATTAAGTGCAAACAAATAAATAAAATAAAAAAAAAAAAACGCTGCCCTAATTATAAGATTGTTGACAAGGGCGTTTTACAAACATAGATTGCACAAAGACAAACATCCAGATCCGAAACAACTATTTGTAGGTCTTACAAATATTTGCTCCGTGTGGGAATCGAGCCCACGACCTGCGACGCCGCAATGTCTTAGCAACTGCGCCAAGTGGTCATCATCATATTACTATTAATACTGACAGCAAACTATTTCATGAAGCTAATCCTAAATGTTTATTCTCTGATAAATACTGGTCAATCGTCAACTACACGTCTTCTTCATCGTTACCTCATAACTGAGTATCGAGATCAATAGTTTTTTTTTTTCCATTCACGCGGTCTAGGGCAATGTGGGCTACCCGCTGCATGAAACCACATGCTATCTTCATGACGTCAGACCTAGTCAGAATGCGTCTGGATCATTTGTCCTCAACTTGGCTAAATATTCTTCTCTAGGCAATAAACCCAGGATCCTTTCCAAAAGAATCCTGGAGAGTCCTGGAGAGTTCCATCGAGAGTCGCTTGGTGATCTGTAGCCATCACACTAATTGGCGCATAAACGTGTTTTACTGTTTTAACATGATGCTTTTAAAAGTATCGGCAAAAAATGTCAAATTATTACTAAGAATAAAAAAAACCGTGTCGTGTCGTAGGACATCAGATAGGAACAAAGTTCCTTATTATATTTTTTGTAAAGGTTACGGACGTTTTATGGCGGCTAGAGTACCCCACCGCAACCCCATAAGGAACTTCGTTCCAAAAAAAACTTTAAAAAAACAAACAAGAATAAATTAATTCACAAATTAAAAATAAATAAATAACCAAACAATAAATAAATAAAAATAAAAGGCCTATGAGGAAATAAAATAGAATTAAAAAATAAATAGAAAGTTTATTTAAGATTAGATTAAATAAATAAATACGTAAATATATAAATAAATAAACAGTCATCCCCCGTAGACTATACATTAGACACTATAGCATCATACATAGACTATAGATACGATGAATCTTATCTCATTACGGGTGTTTTTTGCCGGTTAGGTTACCTCCCCGCAACGCCCCATAAGGAACTCCGTTCCAAAAATTCGGATATTGTTTAACCGCGAATCATCACGGATTCAATAGAGCACGTCTGGAACACCATGCTCCCACCGACACGGTGGATGAGCAGGCTGATTGCGCGCATTATGGCTTCGGTTCGAGTCCGCGGACCCATGAAATTGACGGAAGACCACCAGCTGTTGTTTCCGCCGACTTTTTTATTAAAATTACTCTTGTGACTATACTTTTTGGTAGGTGAATTTTTTTGTACACAAAAAGGTTTTAAGGCTGCTATACTCTTTAATAGGGAAGGAGCTAAAACTGTGTCTCTCTTAATAAATAATTGAAGTTTTTTTTACATTCTGAGATGGACAAGTTTTGTGTGGTTTTGATTGATTACTTATTGATCTTTGTGACTTTGATCTCGACTTTTTACTTCTAAATAGAGCTGTTATCTGGTACAGGAGTATTTTCCAAACCAAAAAAAAAATAATTAATGATTTAGTTAGTTAGACATATTAGTTAGTTTTTAGACGCAAATCGACTTTTTAATTTACACTCTACGCTGTGTAAAGTTTAAAAATTGTAATTATTTTTATGGAAAGGAAGACAAAGGAGCAGACGGTTCACGGTAAGCGATCCTGTCGCCCATAGACATTTGCAACATTAAGTCGCGAGTACGTTGTCTACCTGGGAAATTGAATAGAATAGGTTTATTGGATAGGATGGGTACATAGCCATCCGGCATCCCGAAAATCAAGAATACTTTATTTTATGCCGACTTTATAAAGGGCGGTGGTACTTCTCCTGGCGCGCGTGGCCGTAGAAGTGTAGCAAAAGCTGTGAAAAGATTTTATGCTCTACCACCTTATAAGATTAAGTTTATTATTACCTCAGTATATTATGTACTTCAATATGTTGACTTAAAACTCATCTTTAGCATTGTTACAAACCTTAGTGGTTTTCTAATGCTTTTTGTATATATATTTTTTTAATCTTTACTTATTATAAAAATTACTATTACAATTTCCATATAGCAAAAAGCTTACTTATACAAATCCATATTTTATGCCGACTTTATAAAGGGCGGTGGTACTTCCCCGGGCGAGCGCGGCCATAGAAATGCAGCAAAAGCTGTGTAAAGATTTTATGCTCTACCACCTCATAAGATTAAGTTAATTATTACTTCAGTCTAATATGTACTTCAGTTTTATCAAGCAGTGATTATGTCCCCATTATGGCTAATGAGTATAACTATATGTAATTTAAGTTAACCCAATAAAGAGGAAAAAAGGAAGAAAAAAATAATTTTTTCTCAACTTTGACGAGAAAATCGAAAATAATTTAATTTTTTTTCGAGTCTCAGCCTTCACTACTCGGACAATTAATTTAACAGCTAAGCCGTGAGCGTGTCTCCGTTGCCGTGAAACGATATTTTAATCGATATATTCAAACCGTTACAGCCCTACGTTGTCATTAACGTATTTATTACATCACTAAAATTAAATGGCGCCGATTTCCTACAATTATGAATTGAAGGTCATCTAGTCGTTCCGTGACAGAAGTACGTTAGAGTTCCGAGATTTTTGTACTTTTCTTTTATGGAGATATTATACAGGATGATTTGTGGGTCACCTATTTAAGGACAGCACACTGTACTCGATTTTCATCATATTTATGTAATAAAATAAGGTGCATAGTTCTAGCCGAAAAATTTCCAATAAATCAATGAAGTGCGGTGCCCACACAGTACACCACGCCGCAGGTCAACGACCTCCCTACTACTCCGGCCACGCCGTGTCTGCTAGAGTGAACATGAATTACGTATTTATTTATCTTTAAATTATGTTTATTCAGTGCTAAAGCATTATTCATCTCAAATAATATTTTATCCTTCATATGTGTGATATCTAGACATTTAAAATTTTTGTTACTTTTTTACTTCACTTTATATTTACTCGGTGGTAAATTAAAATTTATTTTAAATAATATTTTTATTCCCCAAATATGATCCCCACATATAACCTCATCGAATACTAAAAGTGACTCACCAGTATAGAGTACCAAGCAAAGAAGCATCGCCACAGGCGTGAAACAAATTAACGCGTTATCACAACATTCGTAACAGAATCCCCATAACTAATGTCATGAGGGATTCGTGTGTTCCAAATTTGAATCTGAATATTTTTTTCTATTCACTAACATTCCAGACAGCTTGATGGTCAATTTTTTTATATGTTGGCGCGTTCTCAAACAAAATTCAGTCGATATTTTCCTATTGAGCCAATACTATTTTTCGTGTCTTTTTACCTTTATCCCCTTTTTTGCTACAGTTCATTATAAGGTGATTGCATTAGATGGTTATAATGAATTACTTTTTATTTTTGAATTACTTATATACAAATAAACTTAATTGATACATCCATTATTAGAGTCTTGTCTTATTATTTAACATCCATATTAAGACCCTAACAAGCTTATTCTCACAGCAAATTACAAAAACCGACTTCAAAAGTGTATTTTCCAAACATACTTAAGTCATTATTTTGATTTTAAAACAAGCAACTGATCCGATTTTTATGAACATTTTGTGGGACCATTTCGAAACTATACCCAATCAGATAAGAAAATTATTTTTAAAATCGTTTCATAGATGGCGGACATTCATATAAGAGAGAAGAAACAGAAACATTCAAATTGAGAACCTCTCTTTATTGGAAGTCGGTGTAGAAATAAACTCCTTTGCATTGTTAAACTAAACTAAAAACTAAAACCTTCGCATTGTTAAACCGGGAAAGTGCTTCGATATTTTAAACCACTCAACTCTCTCTGACCCGCAGTCTTCGGCGTTACCGACAATATTGTTTATTGCAAGTCAACGAAAGGAAGTTCCTGGAAGTTCTGCTTTCCCACACATGAACACGAAAATGAAATCGACTCGATAATATTCAGTTATCAACGTTATCAGTACTTATCGATATATGTGTGTAAATTTATTTTTAAAAATAAAACATAAGCATGAATAACTGATGAGTTTCTCGCCCGCTCTTCTCAGCAAAATCCGCCTTCCGAGCTACCGGTAGCTTCCTCTCGAACACTTAATGACAATGCCAAAAATTGACATTTCATAAGAACGCTTGAGCGTCTATGTGAATAAATATATTTTGATTTTGAAAAAAAAAAACTTAATATGAGAACAAGCTGGATACTTTTTAAGAATATAAAACTCTATCTTAGTATCGATATGAGTAAATGTGAGACTAAAGTCTTGCAATTTTACTGATAGGGTTTTATCGATATAATTATTTCAGTGGATTGACTCAAAAAGCTTTTGATTAGTATGATTTAATCGATATGGGAAACTGCATGGTCATTTTGAAAAACTTTTGAATTCATTATCGATAGAACTATGCCTATATGTGGAAATGAATACTTGCCTAAGCGAAATTGTCGATTGACGAACATAGATATTTCACCTCGAGAATGGCTAACTACGGGTTATCAATATAAAAAGCTGTTTTTAACTGAGTAATAGTTTGTAAATGTAAGCTACGTTCATGTATATAACCATATTAATAATACATAGAAGGGAAAATCTCAGAAGGAATTAGAAAATTGAGTATCGCTGAACTGCAACCTTCTTTTGTTCTGTGTCAAATTGGTAAAAAGTAACTTGCTTTTATTAAACTATAACTAATTTACTGACATCTTCAAATCACAATCGCGGTGCTACAGTACAAACATACGTACATATCTATACGTAAACATGATAATTATGATCCTCAATTTTGGAGAGGACAATCCCCAAAAGTGATACCAAAAATTATCATGCAAGATCAAAATTATATGGTACATTACAGGTTTCACTTCATGGATTTGATTTTTAAACAGAGACTTTAATTTAATGTACAAAAGAATTAATTTTGCTTTACCTACATGATGTTTGCACAATCTGTCATAGAGATGTAGAATGCAATAGAAATATTTTTTTATAAATGGATTTTACGATTTTATCAAATATCTGCGAAGTCCGGGTTTTCTTTACGAAAAAACTTCTGCAAGAGTTAATACCTTTGTAATAATCTAGTCTGTTTTTGTTGAAAATTTTTGAATTTGATGTAACTTGGTACGGTTTGCCATATAAAAATGGGTATTGTGCTTTGACGTAGTACTCCTTTGACGTAGTTGTTAACATTACTAAAACATTAGAAGAGATTGCCTATAACGATAAGGCCGTCCTTGCCCAGATTTAGATGTATTGTACCTAGAGAACTATTTAAAACACAAAAAACTGAACTCCTCCAGTTATCCCAAAAAAACCTTTTTACGTCTTTCCATATCAGTACAGCAGATCGCATCATGATGACAGCGAAATACCGCCATTTTGATTATCTTGAAAAACCGTTACGTAGGGGCTTCACGCGCCGGCGCGTCTGACGTCACTTCCGCACCCCCATACCCCCTAACTTCCGCTTTGGCCAACTACAACTCATTTGCATTTTAATGCTACCACGCTACTTGCAGTGCCTTGTCATATTTGTTTATGTTAATATTTTTTAACAGCTTACATATACCTATAACACACACACATATGTGTAACATACACACACGGTAGAATTAATAATTAACTAATCTATGCCCATAAATTATATAGTATTCTACGGGGTAAATAACTCGATAAGGTGGTAGAGCATAACACCTTTTCACAGCTTATGCTACACCTATACGGCCGCGCTCACCCGTGGAAATACCACCGCCCTTTTCAAAATAAAAAATGACTTTTAAGGTTGCTGGATGGCCAGTCCTACCCTTGCCTTTAACCACTCCTTTCCCCTCTAAATCCTTACTCCTTACCTAATCCTATCAATAAACCTATTCTATCCAATGTTCCAGGTTGATAACGCACTTACAATTGTCCGGACCGTGTGTGCAAACATGCAAAAGACAGTGCGCATACGGAATACAACAATACAAATTCTTTAATTCCTACAGTATACACACACACACACACACACACACATATATATATGTGTGTGTGTGTGTGTGTTTTATGTGTGTCCAAGGCGATTTAAGAATGATTTCGATTCACAATTTGCTCCAAAAAATAAGTTGTAAACGAAATTAACGTTATTTTCTGCGTTAACATATTTTAAAATATATAATTCAATGTTCTTATAATATATTGTGCACTACTACATTTAAAAACATATATAATATCGAAAGTAAAGTGCGTATTCATTTATTTTATAATAACCACCGACTAGTTTCCTGTAGTGATGTAACCAATTTATGTTCAAAATTAGTTAGTTGTTAGTTAATCATCAACAGCTTCCGTTGTAAAATAAATCATGGCCTGTCGATTCGTAATACATGTACACGATTAGGTAGCAATGAACAACTAATTAGTTGACTACTAGTAATTTGAAATAGATCGGAAAATTCTACAGATCGCGATGTGGGGCGCGACTGGTTTTTTTCCAACTCTCAGTTGGTCTTCAACGAGTTTTAATGTTTTTAACTCGATAATAATGAACTGATACTCAATTAATCCCACATGGGTTGGTAAAGTTGGTCAAGTTGTTTTTGTTAGCAAAGAAACTCGAGTTGTGCAACATTCGTGCATACAAGTTATGTCGTTATAAACAATAAAAACTTGCAAGTATTTAAGAACAACTAACGAATATGTTATTTAGAATATTTTTCTATATACGACCTAATTTTAAAATAGACGAGCACCAAGACTTGAACCGTATTCTTAAATTGGGCAATCAATTACAAAGATTTCCATGTCCTATTAGTTCCACTTATCTCTCTTCTTATTCTCCTCTTTTTTCCCAAAATTTATTTGGAGTCGCTTTCAGCTAAACGTAATATTATTTGAATATTAGACCTCTGCAAGCCAAAAGGATAAACTGAATTCGAAGGATGGATTAGTAGTAAGGATTGAAGGCAGCTGGTGTCAACCTTTTGATAAAAACCCCTTTGAAAGTCGTCATATGTGTTCCTATTGATTGATCAGCTTGTAATGCCCTAACCCAACTAAGAAATAACAATTTCACTGTCTCCCCGCAGGATTTGAACCCGCGACCTTCAGTTTGTAAAGCAACTATACCACTTGGCTACGGAGGCTGTTAAAATAAAGTCGTCATAAATTTTATTACAAATATAGCGTCCTTGTTTTTACGAATATTCCATATATCTAACGGTTAACATTAAAAACAATTTAATTCTGAAGTAAGGTGTTCTACATTACGTTACTTTACGCCTTCAAAAACTAGCATTATCACATACTAATGAGATTACACAGCAGAGCTAGTGTTGTACAAAAAACCGTCAAGAAAACTGATTTTTAGCACTGACTGTCGGTTCGTTCGTGGTCGGAATCACGACGCCCGTCGCCGCGACGCCGTCGAATTAACAATCCATTCGCCAATGAAGGGAACGAATCGATAATTTCGGACGTTTAAGCCCCCATACGGGGCCGGCGTGACTTATCGATTTAATATACGACTAGTGATGTACCTTGGTCACGTTGGAACAGACCGTGGAGTACCTTATTTGGCGTCAATATGTGTTTAGAATTATGTACCCTGCCGATTCATTTATTGGTCAATGCCGCTGACGATTTTCAAATCCTGATTGTGTATTTTGGGCCATTTAATATCAATGCTGTTTAAAAGCTTAAGTGCTCTGCTGGTCATTTTTGGAAAGAAAAATTTTGAGGTGGTTGAGCATGCCATCTTTTCACAGTTTTTAATGCACTTTTACAGCCGCGTCCGCCCGGGGAGATACCATCGCCTTTTATAAATTCAGCACAAAAATTGTGATAAAACAAAGTACGCATGACTTTTGGGGATGCCGGATGGTCATGTCTAGCCTTCTCTTTACCCACTCCTTTTCCCTCCAATTCCCTGATCACGATCTCCAATAAACCCATTCTATCCAATTTCCCAGGTTGACAACGCACTTATAACTCTCCGGATGTTGCGCATATCGGCGACGGGATCGTTTAACAGCAGGTAAACCGTCTGCTTGTTTCTCCTCCTTTCCATAAAATAATCTACACTTATACTTATGAATAATACTTGTTACTATGGTATATTTTAATTATAGGATAATTTACATGATTTATTTGACCTAATTGAACTTACTTACTGAGAGGTGGTGCACAAAACAGCTCACAAGCGAGCAGAGGTTCACCTGAAATTGGGTGATAAATATATTCTTTTTTGTGTTTTATCATTTAAATGGTTTTTAAAGTTACTTCGAAACAAATCCTTGATAATGTCCCGGCACTATTTTTATGACTGGGGATCGTTCATTAACTAGAAAGCTGTAGCAGTCTAAGCATTAAGGCTCCTGTTAAATATCTTACGTAGAAGGCAGTTGTGACTTAATTTGACGTATTTCAACCGATTTCAAATAAGGAGGAGGTTTTTAATTCGAGTGTCTCTATTTTTATGAATGTTCGCGTAAGTTCGCCATTTATAAAACGATTTTTTTTTATCTGAATGGTCTGTGACTTTCAGAAAAATCGATTCAGTACTTTGTTTTGCAAATCAAAATAACTAAAATGGTCCCGAAAACACACTTCTAAGGCGTTTGAAGTTGATTTTTGTAATTTTCTTTGAAAATAATCTTGTAAGTTGAAGGAGTAACCTAAATTTAATAGTTGGTCCTCCTAATTTTTTAGAAAAACGGGATCAGTTTCTTTTTAATCTAATTAATAGACAAAAATCCATTTGTTTTATTCAGTTTTATGGCTTTGTAAATATTTTAGTTATAATTATATTGTGTAAAGACACTGCAATTGAATTCTTAAAAAGAATTAAGAATCTACTTCAAATCAATCAAATTGATTTTAATTTTTTCATTTGATCATTTTATCGAAAGCAACAGTATCTAAATAAAATTCAGGTTTATATTTCTACGGTAATCATAACCATCCTGTATAATATTACATACAAAACAGTTGCTCAATTCAATACGCAGTTTATTTAAAAGTAGCTAATCCCGGCGGTTTTATCTGCATGTTTTTTCCCGATTTAAAAAAAAAATATAGACGCTCCGCTCCTTGTTCTTTGTTATATACCCTAAAACCTTTTTTGATAAATGGACTATGCAACACTAAAAAAATTTTACAATTCTGACCAGTAGTTCCTGACATAAATTCAACAAACAAACAAATGAGTTCTTCAGCTTCATAATATATATATATATATATATATATATATATATATATGTGTGTGTGTGTGTGTGTGTGTGTGTGTGTGTGTGTGCGCGCGCGCGTGTGCGTGCGTGCGTGTGTGTGTGTGCATGTGTGCGTGTGTATATATATATGTGTGCCTTTCCCGACGTAAATCAATTTACGATTTGAGCATTTTCAATGTTATTTAGAATTTCTACACAGTTACAGCATCAAGTACACTGCATAGTTACATCTAAGTCTTCGAAGCATTTTAGACCCTGCCTTCATTTAACAAGTAAAACTATCGTAGTTAAGTTTCGTTGTTGTTAATTAAATGTATTTTGTTACGAAGAATACCACCGCATGGAATATCGAAAACTTACGTATTTAAAACATGAAATGAAAATGAAAAATAAATTTATTGACAGAGTTACAATTACATTGTACATTGGCACCACACTAGGCAAAGCCTGTCCTGTGGCTACCAGTTACGATTGTCATAAAGATTACAAATATTTTTGCCAGTCGAAACATCGCTCGACACAAATAGTTCAATTTTACATATTTAGATATTTTAAAAATATTTATGCTATATAATAATAATATCAAATAAATAAAGTAAAGATAAACGAAATAAATAAATAAAGATAGCAGCTAATGCACAATAATATATTTATAATAGTTATAGTTACTTTATTAATAAATATAAGGATATACTTGTAGTAATAAATAATTATATTACAGTATATAAATATCACAATATATGGGATAGTATTTTTTCTGTAGAGTCATAGGTTAGAGAGGCTAGCCACTTTGAAGTCTTGAGTTTCGCATCCCTGACTGAACAGCGCTTTATATCGCAAGAACAGAGTACTCTATTGTAAATAAAATGGTCTTTAAAAGGGCTAAACCGCTTTGCAAAAGACGTTCTGGTCTTAGATAGAGGGAGTCTAAAAGTACGTATAGAGTAACTCGTTATATTCGCTACAGTTGACTACAGAATGATGTACATAGATTCATCAAATGTTCAAATTCAAACATTCGTTTATTATTTGCTATGATTTTTTCTGTAAATTGAAACGTCATTTCCAAACAGCTTTTATCTTCAATTCGATGATGAGCTTCTACTACTTCTCAAACTTTTTTAGTCCACTGCCCCATTTTAAAAAAAATCAAGCCCCCCCCCCATCTAAAAATTATATCCTTCTAAAATAACAATATCACCTGAATGAGCGCTAAAGCCTAATTTAAACCATTTTATTGAAAAAACGTGAGAGGTTCAGAGCCCCGATGAATTGCTTCGGTTTTCCCCAAGGGGCGCTAGCGCCCACTTTGGGAACCACTGATGTAAATTATTAATATAGCGACTTTCAAGTTCATTTGAACCGATGTCCAAGCTATACTTATAATAATGTATTGCCACAATAAACTTAAAAGTTAATGTTTGGTTGAAGACTGCTTTTGATACTTGAAAGTATGAAGAATGATAAGAATGATCAATTTTATTTTCCTGGTCATTTTTTTTTTTTGGAAAGGAAGACAAATGAGGAGACGATTCACCTGATGGTAAGTGATCCCGTCGCCCATGGACACACGCAATATACAGAGAGTTGCGAGTGCGTTGTCAACCTGGGAAATTAGATAGAATGGGTTTATTGGATAGGATGGGTCGGGATAAAGGATTGGGAGGGGATAGGAGTGGGAAAAGAAAAGGGTAGACATGGCCATCCGGCATCCCCAAAAGTCGTGTAAACTTTATTTTATGCCGACTTTATAAAGGGCGGTGGTACTTCTCCGGGCGAGCGTGGC
>JAOCPS010225623.1:0-13760 GCA_025505425.1 Graphium colonna
GGCAGGAACCGGTGTTCTTTTGCGAGGATTTTTGGCCTATCAAATCTGATGTAATGGTTGCCCTTGAAGAGCATGTTGACAAACTGCAGACTTATTTTGTCTATTTTTTTTTTTAAACAAAAACCAGTTAACTGTTTTCTCAATAACTTTCAGTTATAAGAAAGTTAGCGCCATTTGTTTGTAAATCGGACACAATCTCAATTTAATTTCATAAAATAAACAGAAGATATGATTTACCCACTATGAATTAAAACAATTGAATTATTTTTGTGTACACCTTTTAGATACCTAAATATTTTAGAAAAGATTGAAAAGAAGACTTTATATATTATGCAAAACTGGTAAATTTCAGGTTTACACCCTAAAGTTAAAATAATTTCTTTAAAGATGTATTATTAACAGCCGTTTTCTTTTAAAAAAATATCAATCAGTCTAAATAGATTGAACTGACCTATCTAAGCGTCAAGCCACGTTCAAATGTCACGACGTACGCTAGTGACAAGTGACAAGTTCGGTAAATCTTTCCTCACTTGCGTACCAAATTTTAATTGCATTTCTTTTAATCTACGTTAAAAAAGAAAAAAAAATGCCAATTTGGATGTTTCTATTTTTTCATATTGAGATACAATTGCGACATTTATGAACAAATCAAAATATAGAAAATAATTTGTCACGAATGTTTACTCCTAAGGGTGCATTCAAACCAAACGAGCGGATGCTCATTCTATTCACACTCTATCAAATTCTTTTAGTTTAAACAGATGTAGAGCATTATTTCACTGTTCTGTCTGCGTTTACAAAGATTCTATAGAATATTCTAATACTGCCCGCTCGCTTAATATAAGCGGTGCTAGAGTGCGCAAACAGTTAGCGCTATGAAAATCTCAAGAGAAACGTGTGTTATTGATAGGAGCATACAGATATGCAGAAAAACCACAGTCAACACGAATGAGTAATGATCATTCGTTCGGCAGATCTAAACATCAATATCAATGCTCTTATTCCAGCTCTATGTTCGGTTGGTCTAAATGCATCCTACGAATTACAAAGAAGAAAGTACACTTTCATGACAGTTTTTGTAATCTTTTCTTAGAAAAGTGTGAAAATGATATTAAAAATAGTAAGTGAAAATATCCTTATAAATAGAAGCGCCACATATACTATTCCAATATTTTTTCTATAATAACTAAACACGGAACTAAAATGTACTGTAATGTGAAGTGTACCCGGAGACCCAAGTGCAAAGATAAAACGGATAACCGACACGTCAATAGACAGATCAAAGGAATCCATCTGAATTTCATAACAAAGGGAAAACACGAAATTTTTTCGTAAGATTTGCAAATTTAGTGCCTGTGCAGCTTAAGAAAGCAGATGATCCACTCTAAATACATATAATTGTGAATTGTTTTGAAGCTAACATAAAGTATACATTGTAGTTAAGAAATATATGAAATCGCATTCATGATGCTGCATTTAAATTTCTTGTTGTTAAAATTCATGGAAGTAATTCTAGTGAATTTGCTGGGGGAACTATCAATTTCTTTGATTTAGGAGCACTGAAGGAAGTGGTGCGTAAACATAAATACACTTTAAACTTTACACGCTAGGAATTGCTGGAAAATTATGAAAGTAGATATGAGGTGTCGTTCCCTTTATGCGAAAACGTAAAACGGAGACGTAAGGAACACAATAACCGCGTAATGACGCGTCTCTTGCGATTGTTGCTTTAAAAACGAATGTTCTTCGTGAGTTCGTGTTTAAAATGCGCGTTTCAGAACTACTTCAGGATATGTTCAGAGATATAAAGTTTTCATATGTTTATGAAAGGTAGGTAACGTACTCTTTCAACGTATACTCTATAACGTATAACAAGCAACTACTTTTAGAAATATTCCTTAGTCTTTTTTTTATTTGTACGACTACGTTTAATTCAGACGATTTTGTGTCAAATTAAATGCGGTAACGGAATTGTTATGAAAAATAATTTCTTTTAACTTATATTATTGATATTATTTATTAATTCAAAATAATTACATTACAAATTATTACCCCCAATTAAAAGCGGAAAAAATGTTACTGTGCCTCGAGACTAAAAATATTAGTATATTTAAATGCATTTTTGTATGAAGTTTTGAATTATAAATTATACTAAAAATGATAATTAAAAACTCCAAATACAAACTTTGATGCTTGTAATTTGTTAACAGCAAAATTAGTAAAATAACTTTATAATCACAACCTAGTATTTGCAAAGCGCGTAATCCTGCTGAAAGTTTTCGGAATAACGAAGTAAATGAAATATTTGCAATAACGGAAGAAAATTCAATTATGTCTGAAGTCGGCGAGCTAGTGGATTGTGTTTGGGAGGCTATATTATTCTGAATGTAAGTAATTTTGCTTACGGTAAAGAGAGAAAGAGCAGTGCGGGCTATTGCCTGCCTAGTTATTTTTTAATACCATTAAGAGATGTGCTGCACTAATCCGAGTCATTTCTTATATTATTTTACCATTTCCTGCACTTTTTGTTGGTTCTCATACATATTATTTTTCAACTTGCTTAGGATCTTTCTCTACAGTTTTATGTCAGTAAATGGACAGTATTATTAGTTATGGACTAAAGACTATACTATCCTATACGTAACTCTGTAAATGAACTAAAAAAATCACTATCCTATACGTCACACTGTAAATAAACTAACATCGTGCTTATTATTTCTAAACAAATCATAAAATTTTGTAAATTTATTTTCATCTTTTCAATGCCACCCACTCTTCCGTGTTTAGTTTTCCAGAAAATGATTAATAGCAATTTGTAAAATGATTTAACTTTTTAACCGTAATTGTATTAATTTTAGCTGTATTAAATGTCGATTTCATGCCGCGAATTTAGATTTTGCAATCATATTATTTAATGAAAGAAATTCGTATTAATTTACATATCTCATGAGCTTCTGAACCGGTAGTACACATTCAGAATTTAATTTTATTTCGAGTATCAGTCCACGCGGTATATATATATATATACATAAAATGTGTATATGGTTGAAGTCTAATTGTAGACCCTAATCACTCAGCTCGCACGACCAATAGTAAAACTGAAAAGGTTTTTAATTTTAAAAACATACATTGTATATACGATAAATATGTTATAGAAGAGATTGAGTTATCTAATATCACGCTATGGCTATGAAGAGCTCAGAAGCAAATTACGATGCTGATAAAAACACGTAAAATACCTAGTGCAACATATTGATGTTGTTTATTAAAATTGTTTATTTCATTCGTAGTTCGACTCGAACTTGAACGTAGTGATTAATTAACTTTTGACCTACCTACATTCTATTCTGACTACCCACATTCTATAAATGTCTAAATTTAAATGAATGAAAAAAATAGTACTAATATTGCCTACATATATTTCCAAACTTCATTTAATTGGAGTACTGGCTCGTGAGTTATTGAGGGATATGCATGTATACATACATTTTCACAGATATGTGCACATACACTTACACAAAATATATTTTCTCTAATTGTAAACGTAGTTTCGCTTAGTATAATTAAATTTAATCAATTTTATTATATAAGGTTAAAGTAATAATCAACTGGTATTTATCAAAATAAAAACATATTTGTTAGAAAGGAAATGCTGAAGTAATATGTTTGCAATGTCTTCTAAGCAAAATAATGTTTTTATTTTATTTTATCAAAACAAATTGCTTGATTTATTTATTCGACGATGCCTACAATCTAATTCATAATGTATTTATAGTCAACCCGCGGTTAGTCCGCGGAAATTATGAAGGAAAATCCGCAAAAATTCTCGACTCGCCATCTCCACTACGTGATTCGGCTTTGAAAGCTTTAAATTGTATTTTCGACGTTTAATATTTTGCTCGCTCTCTGTTGCTACATTATTTCAGCAGGTGAAAGTTTTTGCAGAGAGAACGTTTTATATTGAAATTTTGCTACGTTTCGAAAATTACTGCGGAATACACTTTTGCCCTTTTTAAAAAAATATTCTCCACTTGATATCGTAAATATTCTGCATCTTATTGTTCATCGAGTCTTGATATAAAATATGATTCAGTTTTATAATTAGATTTTATATGAACACTTAGCACTTTTAGTGTATGAAAGCAAAATTTAAATAAATTACAAAAATATTTAATTGTCTATATGTTTTTTGTAAAAAGAAAAGATTGTATTTCAAAATTATTCGTTTGAATGGCCTACGTGTCGTTTCATAGATAACGGTGAAAATTGTATTCAGTTCATTATTAGGTTTGAACTGTACTTTTTGCATAACTTTTGCAATATCACAAGATAGCAAAAAAACAAAGTTTTAAATACCAGCTTAACATAATACATTAATGGAAAAAAGTGCAATTTTTTTACCTTTTATTTTAAATAAATTCTTACTAGCCTTAACAGAAAACCTTTATTAGATAAATTTCCAAGTGCTTTTAAACGAGTTTATATTTTACTCTACTTAAATTTAGCTTAAGAAATAAACGGGTAAAAGATTTCAGAGAAAATTGTTGCAACACGCTCTGAAAATTTTTCTAAAATTGAAAGACTTGGACGAGTTACTGAGTACTCTAAGGATCAGTTTACAACATTTGTACAGCATTTTAAAATATTAACTTAAGCACTCTATTAAAAACACTGTACATATATTATATGTACTCAAATATAAAAAATCAGCAACAAAAACAATACTTGGCTTAAATAATTACATTTGGTTGGTAAATTTACATCACGCTACGTAAACTATTATTGTAACAAAAAAGATCGTCATCATTAAAAGGACTTCTTCGTGGAGGTCCATTTTAATCGTGATTCGTTTAAGGCATTTTACGTCGAAAAACTACAATAGGACAAGCAGTGCTTATTCTTATTAAGTACTCTTGTACTTAATAAATTATTTATAGAGCATACGAACAATTCTGTTGATAGCTATATTGGCGATTTATAATGTTTATCAGGATTAAAACTGTACTATAATAACTAACTAGTGCATTCTGGCGGTTGTATTACAAGACGCGGAAATGGATTTTTCTCTATGAAGGTTGTAAGGAACGAACTCTATGAAGGTTGTATGAAGTGTTATTTTTAAAATAGTACAGCATTGTACATATACGAAATATTTTAGACAAGTTTTTATTTGTGTTATTTAGTTTTAGTTTAGTTATTCAATATTTTTTTTGAATTTTAAATTATTTCCATTGACGTCAGAAATATAAAAACGTCGCTTAAAATATTCATATTTTTAACCTAAAACATCAAAGTAGACAAAACTTGTGAAAGTACTCATCATTTCCCCCACTTTTTCTTTTACCCAATTAAAAAGTTCTTATAAAAGATGGTTTTAGGCACGGAGGTCATAATCGTAAGCTCTATAGAGTTTGGGAAAGTTTTGAGTTTCTATGAGTAAATAACTCTTCTGTTAGCGCTCCTGGGGCGGGTAGTACGCAAATTTAATTCTACTTAAAACTTTGGTAGATGCGGACCATGGAAATGTTATGAATGTCTCGGTTTTGTGCACTCCTTGATATTTTCGATTATTAAGATTTGGTATATTTACGTCACTCTACGTAAAAGACTTACGTTTCGTACACATTCTTTTAAGCACATTAATCTGGATGTTAATTATATTGTCGATATCGATACGGTAATTATTGCATTTATCGTTAACTTAATCAAGTTTTATCTGATATAGTAACCTTTGTCTATTTGTTAATTGTGTGTATAAACCAACAAATATATGCAATCTGAAAAAGTTATTTGTAACGTGATATGAATAACGTCACGGCAATATGTAATAACTTTCATATAAAGTGTGATCGCTTAGTTACTTTTAATAATTTTAGACGTTATATTGTATGTGAAGAATCAGAATATTATTAAAAATAAATATTGATTTAACAAGATAATCTTAAGTTAAAACTTTAATCACATAAATGATACTCATCCGAACGGACACGGCGTTGCTGAAGTGAGACGAAAGCCGGAGGGGGCGTCGACGGCCTCGTGCGTACCAGCTGATCACAGCCATCACACTTCATTAATTTATTGGAAAAATTAGAAATTTATTCAGTAAAGTGATCCTATGTCCATAATTATGTACGGTAAAACCTTGTTACTAGTCATATTAAATTAGTTCTCAGTTAAACAAACAACTTTCCTCAAATATTTTTCAATAGTAGGTATACTGTACTCTATATTCATTTCAGTCTCCGAACAATTCAATGAATTATTCCCTTGAAACTGAAAGAGAGACGTGAAAGAAAAAAGAGCACCTTAAAAGTTCCAGCTCGCAGTTTCGACGTGAGTTGGCTGCTAAATAGTATTCTCAATGTATTTAATTCGCTCTTTGATGGTCCATTACGTCAGACTATACAAAATTTATTTTCGAAAGCAATTATGGACAGTATTCAAATGATTTTCGCTTGATTCTAACGGCTGTGCGCAGACACTTTTAATGTCTGTCAGACTATCAATTGCTGAATCGATTATGATTACTTATGCGATAGCCCAAATTTGGACATTTCCCTATTCTTTTTTAATAATTATAAAGACAATGGAGATTTTCTATTAAGTTCTTGATAAATAATATTGAGCTCGCGATTCTTTTATTAACTATAAGTAAATATATTAAGTTAATTTTTCCATCAGCATTAGGAATGAAATATATAATAGTCTTACCTGCTTAACATTATATGAGAACTTATTACGAGAAATCTCTTGTCATTTATTATAATTCTTTAGCAAATTTAAAAGAGCATAAACGTTTTTGTACAACTTTGGCAATGAAATTTCTTTTACGTATCTATCACACCATCTGAAAGCGCGCGGACATCCCGCGAGTCCGTAAATGGATTATTCATTCGATTATAGGAGCAGTCGTCGAGGAATTCAATTTTGGGTTCGCCGAAATGAAATTTCTGGAACCGCCTTTTCTTGTATCAAATAGATTTGAAGTAAAGAAAATCGGTTGCCGATGCGCGAGCAGAAGTCAACCGATTTTCAGAATATGTGGTATAAAGCCAAGTGAACTGGACAGCGGTCTAAATATAGTTAATTAGTAGTTTTTAACAACTGGTGTAATTTTTTTTAAATCATTCCAACTTCAACATAAGAAAGTCATTCCGTAACAATTTATAATTTGTGTATCGTGATAAACGAAATAAAAAAATATTGTTTATTCCGTAGACACCATCTCTTATAAGAGAAATATATAAGGAAAACCGTTTCATTCTTTAATCTTTAAAAATGGTTCGTTGACAGTTTTCAATCTTTGTCAAAAATTCATGTCAAATAACACACAATTTTTTTTTAAACATTTAGACATACGTTAAGTAATTATTTTAAATATAAAATATTTAAATTTTATATTTAAAACATTTTATTGTAGTATCATCGTGTTTGTTGTTATTACGTACAAAGGATTGGCCGTGTGCCTAAAGAAGAGGTCGAGGCATACGCAGCAACCCTGAATATATATATATATATATATATATATATATATATGTGTGTGTGTGTGTGTGTGTGTGTGTGTGTGTGTGTGTGTGTGTAATTACGCACACCATTGGCACGTTATCAATGCACTCGTATGACTCGTATGACATAGCAACAGTCTGATACACATCTTCGTTGTAATGGATGGTTTTACTGTTCATTCATATATTCATATTCATTCATATATCATGCGATACGTTTAGCTATTTATATATTACGTATCTTTACCTTTTAAAAAGTGAAAAAGTAAAAAGAACCTTGCAACTTTTTTATCGGTAAGTGATACCTCTACATAGACCTTCGTAACATTACAAGAAAGAAGATTGCAGAATAAAAACTCTTTGTATAAAGGGCATTATTTTTCTGGAATTTATTCGCGTGTACAGCCTATTCCCCAGGTATAAATAAATGGCCATTCGTCATTACGTACATTAAATACACCGTACCCAAAAGGAAGGAGATCTTTGAAAATATGATAAGAAAAGAGCAGGCTGATATTGCAGCAAAATACATATATGATGTCGCGTTACCTGATATTTCTCGCACACTTCTTAATAAAATATTGTGATTTTATGAAATGCACAATTAGTATGGACATGACATATAACATATCTTAATGAAAATATGTACAAACGATTTTATCTCAAGAAATACAGGATTGATATTATTTTAATTTTCTATGTACTATTCCACAACAACATAGGTTTTTAAAAAATCAGAATTTCTGTAAAAAAATACTTCTTCGTAAAATGTAAGGTAAAATGTAGAATTGAAAATCTTCTGCATCTATATTCAGGTCGCGATAGCGAGTCACTGATTTTCATTAAATTTATACAATATTATAGTAAAAAAGAAACATCCCAGTATCTGTTTTAAAAGTACTTAGAGCAAGCTGTTCAAGTATTGAGTGGAACTGCTCAAACACCTCATTATTTTTTCACAATCTCTATGTTATTTTATCGCGCAAATCAAACGCTAGGCGTTGCAGTGCTTGTTGATTATAAAAATTTACGGCTTAATTTATTCAGACGTTTCGAATAAATTTGATTTATTTGATCGAGAGGTGCTGATGTAGAGTTGTAGTATAACGATTTTTTTTTTATAAATTAAAATTGAGGCTTGCCAAAATGATGCGAACAATTAATTAATATAATTTCTTAAGTTTTCATTTAACAATTACTAAAGAAGTTTGTTAACTCTTAATCGCCAAATTAAAAATACATTTATATATGTAAAAAAGGATTTCAGTTGCCTTACGTAATGAATTTTGACAAATATTAAAATAATATAAATGTTATTTCACAATCTATGTAGATGAATCACTTCAATGTTAAATCCTTACTATTTTTGGTAGCAGCATCAACGTGTTTTTTTTTCGGTACATTACTCAATATGCAGAAGTGTTAATCTTAAAGAACGCAGCTAAAGCACGATTTATAGCCAAATATGAAACGCCCTATTTGTAAATTTTAACGTAATTTTCACCTATTGATTAAATTACGTTAAAAATTTTATTAAGTATTTAATAATTCGATTTTTTTACAATAGTAAGCGCTTGTTTAATAAGCATATTGATGAAAAAACACGCTGTTTTTTCTGATCCACAAAACTTCGTAAGGTATGTCTTAATTAAAAAACAGCTTATAAGATTTATTGTGAACACGAAAAATACGGAAAGTCAATCGATAAAAAGTTCAATAATAATAAAGATGGGATATTTAGGTGATAGATCAAAGGCTTGTCATTGTTGTCAGAATAAACATAAAAGAGTTTTTTCAGAAATGTATTGAGCGTGGGCCATATAGTGTACGGTATATACAAAAGTAGATAACATAAAAATATAACTTTTTTCGATTAGTTAAATGAGCAAATTCATCTTAATTAAAATGAAGTTATTATTTTTATCAGCAATATTTTGCAACACTGATTGTCCATATGGCTCATACAATCAATAACTATAACGACTGTTTGACGTAAGAAATGTTTATCATTATTGACAGTCAAATTGTTTGTCATTGTCTGAAATAATTATGAATAAATCATAATTATTCCTTAAACAATAATAATAAGCACATATTTTATTGTCTACTTTGCCTCTTTCAAGGATCATAGGACTTTCACAACATATTTGCCTAATGAACAACAATGCCTTCTGTTATATGTTAAGATATAATTGGTAAATTCATCCGTTAAAAGTGAACCATATATGTTATATTTTTATTTTTTTTTATATTTATTGTGCAAATAAAGTCACGTGAAATATACTACTTTATTAATCAATATTATCATGCTCTTCGAAGATGTGTTATAATTTTCGCGTGACAAAACAGTACAATACTTCCTTGTGTACTAAAAAAAAAATACAGTATTTGTGAATTGTTTTTTTTAATATTGAGAACTTCTTTAAAATATCACGGGTAGTATAAATGTGCTAAAAAAATGTGTTTTGCGTGAAATAATTTTGATACAAACGATGCCCACAGAATTTCTAGAGGTTTTACTTTCAATGTTAATGTCATAAATTGGATTTAATGTCTAATTTGAAAAATATAAAGGACTTTCACGTAATATGTTTTCACTCCAAACCTCCCGTTACTTTTAAAATTATTTTATAATTATAAACCTACGTCACACATGAAACTCCCGCACGTAATTTTATTATTAAGCTTTGTGAGATACAGTGAACACGTATCATATATATAGTGTTACCATTAAATTTGTACGGAGATATTTATATAAGAATTTAATTATTTGTATAGTTTTAATCTTTACAGTACTATATAAATACTTAATCGTACGTAAAACGTATTCGCAAGTAATTAAGTTCTGCAGCGCGTCGCTGAATGCTCTTAATTAAATAAACATCGTAGCAAAATTAACTTCACGCCCCTACAAAGAGCGTCGCGATATCTCGAGCAAGCGATTTAAAGTCTCAAATAGTTTCCTATCGCAATTTGGGCGGCGAAGAAAACGGTGGCCGGGAATTAAGGACCTGTGTTACGCGTTGCGGTAAGTTCCATTAGCATTAAAATTTCTCCAGCTTATTGTTTTGCAAAGTTGGTGTAAGGGTCCGTTCCGTTCGAAGACAAGCAATGTACCAAAACTGTATTCACGTTGTGTTAACAAACATTAACTCCATATGGAATCACTTTATATGCCTTCATGTAGAATAACTGCTTACGTTACCTAACGGCCTATCAACTCTATTTCAAAAATCGGAAAGCATTGGCCTAAATATGACGTTACGTACCTGACGATAACTTGTGTTGTGCTGTTGTTTATTTTTTAGCTGATAGTAATTCGGCCTCCATTTCATAATTCCGAGAAAACATATAATTATATTATAAAACGAAATTTAATGAGAATTATCTTAGTCTTGTCATTAGAGAAACGGTGAATGAAAGTAACACATTAAATGTGTCCAACAATCATTAAATTTTCATTTACTGTATTTATAACTTTTTGTTATTTTTTGGCATAGCTCATATATAGGCAAAAGAGCTGATTGTTGAATTCTATTGATATCTGAAGTTTATTGAAACTATTGGACCATATTTAGGCATAAAACTGATACTAATAAATACTCGTAAATGTTAAAAGCACGTAAAAATAGTAGACGCGTGAAAATAGTTGAACTATAAAGTTTTATTCGGCTATTTCTGTAGGTTCACGAGGCACGTATCCATGATGGGCGTATTAGTATCGGGTCAAAGGATAAGGTTTAAGGGGTTGAGGGTGTCCGGACACCTTTTCGCACCTTTTCCGGTTGACAAGTTGCACACTTTTTGTGTAATATACGTATAAATTAAAGTGTACATAAGTTCAATTTTGAAGAGAATAGAATTTTCCGGGATAAATTGTTATTAAAGATAATAGTGTTGTGCTGAATTAGTAAATAAAAAAATAGTTTGGCAATGTTTTAACTCGTTTTTATTTGATTCATCTATTGTATTTATGTATGTACCAATATTTTTTAAGCAATTTTCACCAAATTCAGGACGTCTAAATCATTTAAAAATTTGCATACGTGTTAGTAAACTATGTCAATACATTTAATTAAATAAATCAAGAAATATACAAAAATATATATTTACTCTGTTGATTGAAGTGTTTTAAACTGTTATTTATTATTTCTAGATGGTCACGTGAAAAAAAAAATATGGAACATATAAAATTAATAAAGGAATTCTAACATATTGAAAATCAAAAACTTAAAAGGTAAATACTGGTTTTTGCAGATTGTCAGTAAATCTAATAACTCTCCCTAGTGCATAAAAATGATTTAAAATTAGTAACCCATGCGTTTAACATAATAAAAACTTTAATACAATCTTTTTCGGTCAGTGCCCATCAGTGTAGACGTGATTTTTGAATCCTTCATACGAGCACTGAATACTTATTAATACTCCGTTTTATGATTTTCTAATGAAGGATTTGCTTTACAACTAGTATTTATAATTATAAAACGTTGAAAATCATAAAGTCGAAAAAATAGATTCGATACTTCCGAATAAAACTTTTATTCTTTTTATGAAATGTGCTGACGGACGCCAATAAATTTTGGAACAGCATATACATAGAAACACTGTATGACCTTAAATAATATATAATATGTTCGATAAATAAATTAAAGTTAGAGAAAAAGTCCAATGCAATTTTGCTCCTCCCATGGTTACGACACATAAGCAATCATTGTAGGTGGTAGAGAATAACATCATTTCACAGCTTTTGCTGCGCTACTACGGCCACGCTCGTCCGGGGGAGTACCACCGCCCTTTATAAAGTCGGCATAAGATAAAGTATGCATGACTTTTGGGGATGCCGGATGGCCATGTCTATCCTATACTTTTCCCACTCCTATCCCCTCGAAATCCTTAATCCCAACCCATCCTATCCAATAAACTTATTGTATCCAATTTCCCTGGTTGATAACGCACTCGCAACTCTCCGGATGTTGCAGAGTGTCCATGGGCGACGGGATCACTTACCATCAGGTGAACCGTCTGCTCGTTTGTCTTCCTTTCCATAAAAAAAGCATTCCTATACATATAGCGACTTCTTTAATATATTGCATAATGTCGCAATTATTAAATTTACTAAAAACCAATATAAAATTCCGACTATTGCCACACCCCTAGAATATTATAAGATGCTAAGTTATTTATAGCATCATGCATTTATAGAGTAGCAGGTACGACTACAGAGCACATCGCCCTCGTAACAGAAGGTTAAAATTTCATGATGTTTTCAATCACGGAAGTAAGTCAATCACATCCGTCAGTAAATAGTAAAACAGATGTTGCTGTAACAAACTCATTACAAGCGTAATGTCGATTTATAGCATATAAAATATTTTTGATTCACTTGTACTATATATGCACATGGTGCGGTATTTTTACGGTAACTTTGTTTCCTGAAAATGTTTGTATTGTGTGCTACCATTATATGACAATTTTGTAAGATATATATCTCTTATAATAGTTCCAGAAAGACTGCCAAGGTAATTCAAGAGATCAGTTATTTTTAAAGAAAATATCATAAAACATACTTTCACTAAGGCAGACGATTTCGGCGGCTACTAACAACGCACCAAAGGAAATAGACTTTTTACAAATTTAGACTTCCACAGTTTTGTTTTCTCCATGGCTTGTGTCCAAAAGTCATAATTAGGGTCAGACTGCTTTACGCAACGCACTATATATAACCGGGCCCTCAATGGGCGAGTGGTTCGACGCACGAGTGACAGCTGGTAATGGATCCACGCAGAACGGTTTATTGCGTGTGTTTTACTCGTATAAACTGATTACTTCCATATGTGATACCAGTTTGGTAAGACATCCATAGTATCAAAAGCCCTGAAACCAGTATATTCAGTTCAATAACATATATTCTAAGAGCAGGATGGGTAAATTTAATATTCATAGAAAAGTTAACTTTAGAAAACAAAGTGCTATTAGTCATATGACCCCTTAATCATTTCTATGAGTCTTATGTAAAGTTTAGGTAATAATATACAAGATAAATAACCTCAAAAAATGTACTGTTGATATAAAAATAATAATATAAACTACGAAAAATACAATCAAAGGGAGCACCGGTTATAAAAATATAAATAATTCACAACCAGCCTAGCAAATGATATAAATAATTTAAAAATAAACAGTTGAAATGTATAATGATATGGTACATGATAAGTTAAAATTGGGTCGTTGGTTTAAAACATTACAATATAGCAT
>JAOCPS010225734.1:0-13759 GCA_025505425.1 Graphium colonna
TACATATATATATATATATATATATATATATATCCACTGAGTTAACTTAATCGAAAGTTGAATAAATAATTACGAAACGAATGAGCATTTAGCGGACACGGCTCGGGCTGCCGCTTTTCGGGTTGATAAACTACGCCAACTGGCCATATTTTCGCTGCCGGCATTGTTTTGACACTTATTTATTATACATTAAGTCCGCCTATAAAAAGAATATGTGCAAAAACCAACAAAATAGTAAGTACGATCTTAAATTTAAATAAGTCTAAGATTTTGCTTTTTCAACAGAGCATTACCACAGCCCAGCAAATTATTTTAATTTTGGACAAATGCTTTTCTACGCAAATTAAATATATTTAGGTTATTGTTACAATACGAGTATTTTTAAGCGATTGCAATATTTGCGACAATGTTTCGATATACGTTTAGATGACGACTAAAAATTTTATCTTAAAATCATTAAAGTATAGTAAAGCCTAAAAAAGTATAAATGAAAAAAATCTTAGTTATCATGTTGAAGTTCTTTTTTTTGAAAGCACATTAGTGGTAGAACATAATTTATTTTCACAGCAATTGCTGCACATTTACGGCTACACTTTCTCGGGGAAGTAATAAAGCATGCATGAATTTTGGGGTTGCCGGATTCCTGCCTCCTTTTCTTTCCCCCCCATCTTATCCCTCCACATTCTTAAACCAGATCCCATCCTATCCAATAAACCTATTTTATCCAACTGTCCAGATATTGCGTGTGTATATAGGCGACGAGAAAGCTGAACGTCAGATGAACCGTCTGCTCGTTTGTATTCCTTTCAATAAAAAAAGTTACAAGAATTCATTCTCCTTTTCAATGCAAATTAAAGTATGAAGCCAAAATTAGATTTTCTAGCAGACCAGATTCCTGATAGTTCCATATCACAGTTTTGACCGCTCTCCCATTATGTTTGCCCACACAGAATACCTTTCCCAGTTGGGATTGGGTACGAGTCGCAAATCTTCATCTATGTGTAAAGTCAGCTTCTTTCTTTGGTCGTAGGGCAACCATTCCACGGGTTGAGCCGTCCATGTTGGTTTGCTGTAACGATAGATTTTTCTTTTATTACAAAATTACTTGTTATATACACATCCTCGAACAAGTATGACTCATAACTTAAACAAGATTTTTATTTAACATTTAAAGCATAATTAAATCAAAGTTAATTAAAACATGTTATAGATGAACATTGCCACACAAATAATATATAATTTGTAGATTTTTTAACCAAGTAACTACTTTACTCACAGTACCAAATTCTAAAATCCAAGCAGATGAAATCGCGGTAATAGGCAACATCTTTTAGCTATATAAGTTCCTCAGAAGTAGAATAGTACAGCATCTTACATACGCTCGACCATCCCCACCAGTATCACATTCAAAAAAATATAAGGTGTATGACCTGATGTGTGGATAGTTTGTAATATTCCTCTTTATCTTATCGAATATAAATTAAAAAGTAAGAAAATTTAGTTATAAGTCAGTTACTTGACTTTAGCTTACCCATTCTTTGCGAAATTACACCACGCTTCGCTCAAGAAGTCTACCATCCAACGATCCTTGTCATTACATCTGGCAGCCTTGCTTTGCCTATAGAACACATACTGAATTAAGTCACCGTGAGTAGCACCATTTATACCGAGCTTTTTCATCAGGCTTGTGTTCATATTGCCCGTATATGAGAAATAACCTAGATAAACGTTATTGTTGCTTTTGGATATATGCTCAACTAACATAACCGTATCCCTTGCAAAGTATACATCAGACACGAAATCCACATACTTGGTCTTATCGTTAATAGCTTGACTGTTGAAATAGAAGTCATGGAGACGCTTGGCAAATGCAAGCGATTTTTGTGTGTCGTGTTTGATAGACAAGTAACGAGGTATAAAGTACTGAAGGTTCTCCTCATAACTTATCTTACCAGATTCTTGTTGCAAGAAGGGGGCGCCCTCATGGGAATTGAACGTGACTATGATTGGTATACTCTTACAACGGCCTTCCCGTATAGAAACAATGGGGTATTCAGCGAAGAAGCGATCGACTCCATCGAATTTCTTCTCCACGACAGGTAAGAGGAAGGAATTAATGATGGCTTGCGGTCTACCAAGTTCCGCACCCATTAGACCCATCATCAGCTCATCTATTGAAGCGTTAAGCAGATATTCATAAATGTCTTTTGGATCAGCTATCTCTTTACCCATGTATTTGGTAATGACCCTCGCCCTTTCGACCGGATCTTCGTCTATCAAATATAGATCAGAGAGTAAGTTTCCCGACTGTGCTATTATCTTGTTGCACAAACCATCCGCCATTGGGGACGTCAGATATGACGACACGATCCCCGAGCCAGCACTTTCACCGACAGCCGTGACGTTGTTTACATCACCGTTGAACTTTTGTATATTGTTTTTCACCCATTTCAAAGCCAATATGCTGTCCTTTAGGGCCGCGTTGCCTGGAACTTCAGGAGTGTCCAAACAGAGAAACCCAAATATGCTCAGCCTGTAATTGATCGTCACTAGAATGACATCATGCTTTATCAAATAGTCCGGTTGGTAGTAATCGCCGTAACCGACGAGAAAGCGACCGCCGTGCACAAAGAACAATACCGGCAACTTCTCCAATTTTTCTGAAGGCAAACTAGGCGTGTAGACATTTAAATATAGACAGTCCTCGGAGCCTATCAAAGATATCGGTTTGGCGGGGTTAATTTGGACACATTTATTCCCAGGCTTAGTGGCATCACGGACACCAGACCATCTATCAGGTTCCTGCGGATCCTGTAATACAATGGATAATAATTATAGAATGATAGAACCTTGCTGAACTTAGAACTTGTTACCTGATGAAGGCATAAAAACTAAAACATAACATGTACATATTTATTATGACGCATTCCTAAACCATTACCACTTAGACCTACGGATGTGAACCTATTTCTAACTTTTTATAAAGAGGAAAGTAAACAAGTAGGTGACTCAACTCATAGTAAGCAAATACCAATATCCCTCGACTTTTGCAAAATCCGAAGAATTAAAATCTCTTCGTTATGAAATTGTATTGGTCAGGAATTATCGCTAACTGCAATCGATTCTGTAAAATAATCTAGCGAGGCTAGTTGATGTAGAGGACTTCCAAAAACCTAAGTGGTGGTGATACAACTTTACGATTAGATAGGGCTCGGATTAATCAGAATCGACACACTAAAAACCGAAGATTGCAAGAAAAATAAACGTAAACATAATTTCCTTAAATACCCATAATTTGATAACCGAATTTAAAAGCCAATCGATAGATCTGATAATTTAAAAGATCTTCAGCTGATCGACTTCAACTTAACTGGCCTGGCGACTAGTAATCATGTGGTGATTGTCAATTTACCGAAGAAAATGATGGGATGAATGGAATATTACAACCTTTATTATTCTGTGAGGGTTGAAAGATGGTTAGAATCACTTCCACTATTCGTCAGGTCCTAACAGAAGTTAGCTTTGCGAGGTTATGTGACAGTGTTGGACTAGGTGAATGTACTCAACCCTATATGGGCCGAATTTTTGTTATAAAACCAAAAAAATTGGGGGAACAAAAAAATCAGGAATTATAAGATGGTAACGATCATAAATATTGATACTGGCTGTCATGAAGATGTTATAGAATTAATATATGCGCTGTCTTATAAAAAAGTCATAATTATTTTTTTTAGTAAAATATCGATAAATTGAAATGTGAACTGAAAGTTACACGGGGCCATAGAGGGTTAATTTAAGTACATTAAGAGCCACTCGAGGCGAACCTGAGTTCGAACCTCTGTGCAGGCACAATTGAAAGTGCCCATTTACTAATTGCAATTTAAGTGCTGATTTGCCCCATGCACTGACGGTAATGAAACCATGATGAAGAAACCTGAATATCTAAGAAATAATATTTCTGAGATATAGGAAGTCTGCTAATCCGTACTAGCCCTGCAGTGGGATAATTTAAAATTAGGCTGTTATTTTACTACTTTACTTAATTCAAGATGTACATGATATACATTAGGAGCAATTTTTTATTCAAGATGTTAAACCTTCACACATTATGTTGTAGCCTATCCATGTTGGAAATCTTCGTAAAATTATTCTGCTGGACGAGCTCAAGTTATTGTTTTTTCTTATTTTTTGCCACCATACCGTTAAAAATTATTTCCAGCTGCGGACTGCAACAAGCAGCAATTTATGGTTTTGACCTGACCTAAACAGCTGATACAAACAGTTAATAGCAAGATGTCACGTTATTCATCGAAGTGATTAATTGCTTGCATTTTTTCCTTAGTGTCAATAATGACTAACTGTTAGTTATAATGACATCCATTATTTATAACATTATTTTAACAACTAATTTTATTTTTAACTGCATTGATATTTTTGTACGTCCATATTTTTTCAATTATTCACAGAGAAAATTACCAATCACATATCAGATTTGTCTCTAAAAGTAAACAATTAACTCCATTTGTTTTTTCAATAATACTTTGATAATGAAGTTACTATTCTTGCCATCTACATTATGCCATATAAATAAATTTGAAGTATCTGTTTTAAAGGACAAAATAAGAGCTTTATACTAAATACATGTGAAAGTAATACGCTTTCTTATTTTTGTGTGTCTGTTTAGGTCGGTTAATCTCTGATACAGAACCGATTTTGACGGGACTTGGATTAGCAGATACTGGTACAAGGAGTGACTTACTTATTTACTCTATTTTATAAAAAATAGAGTTCCGTGTAAAAAAAAACAGTAAACAATATATACATAAGGATGAAACCGCAGGTAACAGCTTGTTAATCCTGATATCCTAATTATATTATGAACGCGAAAATTTTTGGGGATATTTGCATGTTTGTTAAATCCATTTGTACGTTTGGATAACATACGTTCAAACTATCACATTTACTCGTACGATATTAACCCTTTGCCCTAGGATTAAATTTGGAGATGGGTATCGTACTGCTCGGAATTAATTTCCATCGATAGAGTAGGGAAACATTACATACAGAGAGCGCTGAGTGACAACATTTGTTTAGATTGGATTTCGCATCTCCAGTCGATGGAGTACTGTATTAGTTCGTGAAAAGGTTCCGTAGGCATTGAGGTTCTTGTAGGAAAAGTGAAATCTGATACATAAATGCGTTTACGATTCGTATAGTTCCTTGCTGCGGTGGCTGAGAGCGAAAGGATAAAAAGGCTTTGGTGGCTGAAAGTGAACATGGGGCAAAGGGTTAATATATAGATAACTGTCATGACACATCTTATACGAAATATTATTATTAATATACTACTAATAATTATATTTATATAATAATAATACTACTACTACCAATACTTGAAATAACATACAGGCTATTTTTCACCATGCTAAAAATCTATTTCTCGTAGATAAAACAAATCAAATACCGCTACTACAGTAAGAAATGTAGAAGAAAATAAAGAATAATATGTTACGTTTTTTAATTAAATCTTAGCAGTATATCGCCGCGTCTTCTACATGGTTTCTTTTCTCCATGGTTCATGACGCAATTCATTTTGTCTTTACTGCGACTACCCGGAAAGAGAGACCAAAAAGTTAGTACGTTCATGTGTTAGATCAGCAGCAATTCAGGAAGTTAAACATCATTTTTAGGTGCTGTTAATGCAAATGCGTTTCGATGCACACAACATAAACCCAAACGTGAGACGTGCCCTTTTACCACATATGCGAATGGTATGTGAAATTACCTAATGGCTGTATCTCCCCATCCCTCTTTTCTTTCTTCTTTCTCTTTTGTGTCCTTAATATGTTACCTGCATTGCCCAATAATCTATTCATTTATGGATTGCACACTGGCGCAACACCCTTTTATGAAGAAGGTGGCAATCGAGCAAACGGCTCAACTGATGGTAAGTGATAACCGCCGCCCATGGACTCCCGCAACACCAAAGAAGTTACAAAAGCGTTACCGACCGTTAAGATTAGGTACACTCCTTTCTTGAACGTCTCTAATTCGTATCGGTCCGAAAATACTGCTAGCTACAATTCATTTCAAAGGGAAGCAGTGCGTGGCAGGAAGTAGTGCGAATCTTGCGTCGTCGTACAATGAACAAAGTTAGCAGGTAGTAATCCAAATAATTTGTCGGTACACGCAAGAGGACGCAAAGACATGCAAGATCCCTTCGCAGAATCAAAGCCAAGCCGACCGGAAAGAATTTGGTCGTCTACAATTGGAAAGGCTCGACGTTGAATGCCGTCAAATTGATGGCGCTGGTAACCAAGTAAGAGGTTTCTGTAAATGTCCTTGGGAAATGGCTATTGCATAACTAATGCATAATAATAATATCCCCGATATTATCTCCTCACTTGCTATCTTGTAATAACGTAGCTTACAATCATTTTACCACAAAAAATTGTGGTAAAAAACGACAGTATAGAATGCGCAAAAAGTAACACTCGCAAAGAAAGTCAAAAAATATCACATAAATCTAGCGATGCATATAATCAGCAGTGGGACTAATCTAAGACGTCGACTTACCCTAAATCTTAATCTGCCAACCGGTGGCTTAGCGTACGGGATCCCTTCGAAGCTGTAATACTTCTTCCCGCTATATGTCATGCACACTTTGCCCTCCAACGTCCCCTGTGCGACGGTGACCTGGCACGACATCTTTTCTGAAATTCAATGCATCACTTTGACTTTTTAAAGTCCGCTTTTGAAGTGAAACTTCTTTACGCGAAAGTAAAGACGTGAGCCTCATTACGGTACAACGGTTCACATCCGATCTTAGTCTAGTAAAATATTATAAAGTAGAAGATGAATGTATGGATTCATACTGGCTGTAATAGTAGAGTTCCGTCAAATCCCAATTCAGTCATGATCAATCTACAAGAAATTATTTTAAGCGAGATCGAACTCTCCTACATTATAAGCTGAAAGACTAAGTAAAGTACCCGGTTTAGTAACAGCCGTCACCCAAACGCATATTATAAACTCAAAGAAAATTAACGGGTATCGCTTGCAAATTATCTTTATGCGGGTATTTAACTTGGACTTTCACTTCATAATATAGCCTCTTAAACCAAAGAGGAATTTACTTTGTTTATAGTTTATTTTAAGTTTGTTTTATTTTTAATATTACCTTGGTCTTTGAACTAAGCATTACTTATTTTTATATATGTCCTAAGCATTATTTATAAATTTTATTTTTGCATTCGATTTTTTTTTAATGCAAAAATAAAGAACATGAATTCGGACATATCAATTCAAACCTGTAGTTTCAATGATTAGCGCGTTTAACCAAACAAACATACTCTTCAGCTTTATAATCATATAGTAGTATAGTGATGAGATTTTATCAGACCAAGTTCGAACTGACAACGAATTTTGAACGTCATAATTGTGAACCAAACCCCAACCTTACGTTCGCACTGGCGATCGATATATTCGCATAAAAAAACATGTTAAAATGTTTGTTTATGAAGTATTTTCTTTAAAAAATGTTTATATAGTAAAAAGAGTTTTTGAATATTATTTCTAAGACTTACGCGAATATTTGATACTTTAAATTAAACAACTTTACGGATTTTATCGCGGTTTATTTTTAAATTTTCGTTCATGGTAAAAAGGTAACGTTTCGAACGCTGTAAAGGGTTCGAAACGTCGGGTGATAAAATTTAAAAATAAACCACTATAAAATCCGTAAAGTTGTTTAATTTAATAAGAGTTTTTTAACTACACTTTACAGTTTTTGCGCCTTTTTTGCACATTTATCACGCCCAGGGTTGAATGGCTGAGAAAGCCACAAGGCATTAAGTCCGCCCTTTGTGATCCTTAATTTAAGGTTTGCAATGAAGGAAAGAATAAAATAAAATAAATAAATAAATATCCGAAATGGATGTCTATAGTCTAGGTAGGGATTGAACGGCTAGAAGTATAGTACGCAATTTTAAGAAGCAGAAATTTGGCACGTCGGCATGGGTTCCGCGTGGTATTAAATGTGTAAAACATTCTCAAAGATGTGATTAATAGGATAAAAACCCAGAAGCAAAGAAAAGAAAGAGGATGGTACTCTTGGCGTTAAGATACGGGGAGCCATTTTAATAGCATCCTGTACTCCGAAACATGGTCGACTTTGCGGAGACCGAAGATTAAACGAAAGCGTAGGTTTTGACGACGTTTCTAATTAGTTCTAAAGTTCTTTCGAAGAAGAAGAGTATGAGCCAATTTGCTTTTATCGATAGAAAGAATTGCGAGACGTTCAAAGATTTAGAATGAATAGTAAACATATCTGCTTGACATTATTGTGACATACCTATGACAAATGATTATCAAGAACTATTCCCATGTTTGTAGCGGAGTCAAAAAAAAGGAATTTGGACATTGTCATGAATTACATCCGGGAGTTTTGAGTAATCTTGTAATAAATAGTAGTTCTAAATAATAGGAGCTATCAATAATTAAAACTTTGGATATGCCGGGATTAAAGAAGAGTTCAAAAGACTTAAAAAGTTTATTAGGTATTACTAATTCTGCTCAGATCAGATAGATATGACTGTAACCATGAGATAACCGAATCCGAAAGATTTAACGATGACAGATTACCCACAAAAACATGAGGTGGACCGTATTAAATACACTGCTGAAATCCAATAATGTTAGAACGGTGAAATGTTTATTGTCTATAGCCTAGCGTATATTATCATATATTTTGAGTAAGACACTTACTGTGCTGTGACCAGCATGAAAACCATACTGATTAGCCATATGAAAAATGGAAAAGAGAGATTTGCTTATGAACTATTGTTCCGAAATTTTTAAGGAAGAATGAGAAGAATAGGGGCGAAATTATCATAAAAGGATAAAAAGTTTTTGAAAGAAGAATTACTAAAGCTTTTTTCCAAATAATCGAAATAAATTCAATGAAGATTTAATACGATGAGAAATGATAGGACTTCTTCCTATCATTTCTCATTATATATCATTTCGTGAAAAATTGGTTTTATCATCCAGAGACAGATACCGTTATTTTCGTGGATTGCTTTTGGGAAGACATCCTCAGTTACATTGCTAAAGTTAAAAGGATGACATATGGGTTTGTAAAGATTAGAAAGTTAGTTTAATATTGTAGATTTGAGAAAGTGGTTAATAGTTATATGAGGTTAAGAAAGATGTCAATTGAGTTCATTTAGGTCAAATAGAACATTTGATTCTTTTTGTAATTGACTTTACCCGCTTCTGAGATGATTCCGCATTAATGCAGATTGATATATAAAACTTTTAACAATGTTGTGAATACGTCTCCTTTTTGCATCACGGCATATTTTGCTAAAGCGATTGGTGAGTTTTTAAGGGTTATTAAATTGTGGTCCGATGGATACTTTTTGTACACTCTTTTAGCTTTATTTCTATTCGACATAATTTTTAATGGCTGGAGTGATCCAAGGCACTGGGAAGTGTTTACTTTAACTCGTCTTAGGGGTGCCTATTTATCGATCAAATTTTAGATAATATCATATCATCAACATCATGTGGAATCACAACAGGAGACCAGTTGATGCGCTTGAGGTCATCTCTTAAGAGATCCCAATGATTTGCTTGAAACTTTCTTAACCATATTTTTTTTCTTGCTTGGACTTCAGGATATTATAAGAAAAAAATAAGATAGTGACATGAAAATGAGGCAGAAAGTAGACTATGGAAATAAAAAATTAAGGGAGATATGTTAATAAATATTAATAAAACAAAATATCTAAGTTGAACAACAAAAGGTTTTACCGGAAGTCCAACGCTTTGCTGGCTCGGTCAACTGGTAGCTCACCATGAATTTAAACCTTGCGATTATTTTGTTTCTTTTATTATTTTACATTTATTTAAATATCTCATTAACTACTAAAGCAATTTCGAGGCCCAGTGAACTTAAAAATCCTATTAACATTAACAACATGTATTCCAAATATCAATTTGTCTGAAGCACTGGTTCAAGAGTTATCACAAATCAGATACGATTATTTATCACTTAACAAACGATGATTTATTAAAAAGCAAATAAGATGGTACTAATGAAAAGCAAAATTTCTTACTAGTGTAGTTTTCGAGAAAAAATATTAGTTCGCAATTTCTAGAGTGCCGCCATTACTATCACCCGATCACTTGAAATTTCTGATTGTTCAAAAAATTTTCAATTATTTGAAAATAAAAATCAACGTCGTTGTGGAGTGATAAAATTACTAAATTGGCATTTCGCCCTAACTGTATTCGTACACCTACTTGTTTCTCTCGGTCAGTCTTCTTATAAACTACTAAACCGATTCTGATACCAACGCGTTAAAAAAAATATACCATAAATGAGAAGTTCGTCAAAAACACCGCCTTGCGATTAGCTTATCTGGCGCCACCTAGTAATATATTTGTCCTAAATAAAGTAATTTTTTTATTAACTAATTAAATAAAAAAGGTAACTCATATTACGTATATTTAAAAATTCGGTTTGATTAAAGGATTGGTTGAATAGTGATCGCGGAACATATATCTAACCTATAATTACGTATTACTTTTCTCTATGTATCCAACATATAAAATGTTGTCACAATGTTGCCATACTCCTTTGAAACAGCTTGACCGATCTTTATAAATTTATGTGTAAATTCGGTATGTCTAAGAATTGGTCGTAATATATTTTTCAAACCTCTAAGTAATGAGGGACTTTTTTATTTCTAAATTAAACAGTTTTATGGATTTTTTCGCGGTTTATTTAAAATTTTATTACCAGACGTTTCGAACCCTTTACAGCGTTCATGGTCACGGGTAGGACTGAAATATTTGATGTCCTGGTATCACTTGTCAATCCTGCATACGGTCAAGATAAAATCCGTAACTTTTTTTTATTTAAAAATGTAGGTCGCAGAAACAAAAATTTTTATTTTTTTATGATGTGGCGTTTGAAAATACACCGAAACAGCTTGGCCGACATTTATAAAATTTTATATGTATATTCAATAGTCTGAGAATCAGTCTTAATGAATTTTTCATATCCTAAAGTGATAAGGGTGGTCCACCCCATCATTTTTTTTATTTTTATGACCAAATTACATAAATCTTAATTTTGACCCTTCTATCACCAATCATTATTTTTCATCAATCGAATCAGCTAGTATATATATATACAAACATAGTTACAAGATAAGATATGTTTTCGCCTCAACTATAATTATAGACTTTACTTGTTTCGCTCACTTGTTCAATTGCCTAACCTATCTAAATTTCATTTAAAGCAGTGTTTCAAAAGTACTCACAGAACATATTTACAGAGCAATATAACTAATCTACCTACAATAATCAAATAACCCTACTCCTCGCAGCATGGTGCCAAGAAAGTGCCAGCGTTCTTGGCACCATGCCGCGAGGAGTAGGGTTATTTGATTATTGTAGTTAGATAAGTTATATTGCTCTGTAAATATTTTTGTTGTTAATTGTTATTACAATATTATGTATGAAGATTGAAATGATGAATTGATATTATAAATAATTTTATTTGATATAGAACGTCCACCAACGTTAGTTTTGAATTATACATGTAGATGGTGCTAATTGTTATATTGATTCATTCATTGTGAAGTCCCTTATGTTTAGAAATTTTGTTAAAAAAATATATACTTAAGGATTTACATACGATAACATAATATTTAACTTTAAATCGAAAATGCATGCAAGAATCCGCTAAAATTGGTAACGAAGTCTTCAAATATATTTAACCGACTTCAGAAAAAAGTGGACTCGGTTTCGCAATGTTTTGAGGAAATAATGCTTGTCCACAACCCTATGAAAATTCACTTAAAAGTCACCACTAAATATATTTCACACATTTTAAGCATTTATATCATACGTAAACTGAAAACTTAACTGAAAAGACATAAAACATAAACCATTTAATGCATTCGCAAATCATTGCAGGTAGTAAAATGAGAACAAATAACAAAATAAATACGCACTAAAAATACAAAACTTTAGAATTCACTGAAACTTTAAAAGTAACGAAAAAAATACAAAAAATTAAGTTCAAGTTCAGTAAATAAATTCACTAAACAATTAAAATAAAAAAACGATAAATAAGAAGAACAGAGGTGGTAGAGCATAACAACTTTTTTAAGGTTTTGCTGCACTTCTACGGCTTACTTTTCCTATTCCTATCCTCTCCAAATCATAAATCCTGACCCCATCCTATTTAATAAACCTATTATATTCGATCTCCCAGGTTCACAACGCACTCGCAACTCTCCGGATGTTGCGTGTGTCTATTGGCGACGGGATCGCTTACCATCAGGTGAAAAGTGCAAAGTATAGAAAAGAGAAAAAATTGTTCAGATGGACATTATTTTTAAGTGTTGCAATGCTAAACAGATAGGCTTTTACAAAGCCAAGAGTCTCGAATCTAGAAAATAAAAACAGATACATTTGTTTTGCTTTGTGTTCACTTGAGTTAACTGTTAATATATCGGTATTTTTACCAGACAGCATTGGTTGAAAGCGTCCCCTGACAGCAGCTGCTCCGCACTATTTCCTCTCGCCTCCGCTGTACAGAACCTCATGCCACCCGCAACACCGGCAGCTGAACCCTTGATGCACTGGTCGCAGCATTTCTGGAATATTTTTTAAAAGCCACTCTTGTATTAGGATGAATGTTTTGTGTTTTAAGGACGCTTAAGGAATCCAAGATACTGGATCATACAAAGGAATAGTTATTTATTTATTATTATTGCACAAAAAAATGTACAAAGGCGGACCTAATGCTTCAAGCAGTGGTTAGCAACCCGCGGCGCTCGGCCCACATGTAGGCCACTTGATCATTTAATGCGGCCCGCCAAGCGTTTTGTTATATTATACTGCTATTTTAATTTTTTAAAGTCTACCTAATTGATCAGACTTCATCAGAAATGTGAAATTTCTATAGGCTTGTTGCTAAGAAAGAATGCTCCATATAATGAGATCAAAATCTTGTGTTACAAGGGCATTTTACAAACAATCTTTCATTAGTCTTAGAAACTGCGCCAACCGGACAATGTTTTGTATTGTTGCAATGTTACCTAAAGCAATTATATTATAACTTTTACATTTGATACATTTGGGCCTAAGAACAGTTATTCGTCTTCATATTCATGTTTTTGAAATTCATTCACATGTGTCTCACAGCAATACGATGGTAATAGTCGAATATTATATTTAATAGCCGATTACTAAGAGAGTTCCTAAATAGACTGCTTACAGTTTGGATAGCGCAAGTAAACAATTTCACTACGCAAAGTAGACTATCTCTGTTATCAGTGCAACGGGCAGTTGATAACAGATTCCTAATTACCCAGTTACCGAGTGTTTGGTTAGGTGATACTAGGAATTTAAGGTCACTATCCCACCGCAAGCTATTAACAGATTCTTAGATCATAAAAGCAATAAATAGTTAACATTAATAACTCTACTTATTAACCTGCACTATAAATTGGCGCAGAGTAAAAAATAGAAAGAATCTGCAATTTTTATAGTATTAAATAATTCAAAAGTTGGTATAGAGTAATTTTACCTTCGTATCTTTCAAACATTAATGAACTAGAAAATAATAAAATAAAGAAACAAAATGAAATGAAACATGAAACTGTAACGAGTATCCGATAATTATTGGAACATAGTTCCTTATAGGGCGTTGCACAGGGGTACCCTAGCCGGCAAA
>JAOCPS010225844.1:0-13758 GCA_025505425.1 Graphium colonna
GATTTTATCGCGGTTTATTTTTAAATTTTATCACCCGACGTTTCGAACCCTTTACAGCGTTCATGGTCACGGGTTTTCAAATGATTAAAAAACAAACTGTTGAACAAATTTTACTAAAATTTTCAGAAAAATTTGTTCAACAGTTTGTTTTTTTTTTTCCAAAATAACAAAGTTTAAGAATCTTCGCATACATTTCCGCCACTTATAAACTGTTTTAAAAATTTACATTATATCTTTCAAAATGGTCCCACAAAATTTTATAAAAATCAGATCTGTAGTTTGTATTTAAAATCAAAATAATGGATAAGATATGTTTCAAAAGTACACTTTTTAGGTGTTTGAAGTCGGTTTTGGTAAATTTCAGTAAAAATAAACTTGTTGTTACCAAGTTGCATCTAACTGATGTTCTAAACTTTTGTCAAATAATTTATTATTGCTCTCCTCTTGAGCTTTTCCAATCAATGTAAGAACCGAAAATTTATTATGTTCTATTTGTGTTATTTAATTATTTTAACCGAATTTCGCGTATGCATGTCGTAGTAGAGAATGTTTTCATTTTATTGTTAGTTCATTCCAAGCATGTGTCGACTAATTTGGTGTAGCTCTTCTTGAACCTCTCCCTCTGGTCCTATTTTCAAATTCAAATGTCCAATTATTGACTGTATCTTTCTAATGTCGTATTTTATATTATATGAAGCAAAATTAATCGTTTTTCGGGCTATATGTCTTGCCCATGAGCATTTGAGTTGATCTGATATATACCTAATTAGATAATTTGCTTTGTTTAAACCATTTGCTCGTCTTTATGCCTCTGAATACAAACAAAAAAAAACGCGCAAACACGTGTCTTCTGTTAGTGAAACCGGGCTAAATTTCGTTGACCTCAATCTAAGATTGACTAAACAAGTTGGTTCCGGCACTCGCCTACGCGGTTCTGAGATATATTTGCCCGGCTAGTAAACAACGTGTCAATTTTACTGTCATCTGCATAACAATGAATGTAGCTGATTCGCAACAAATCAAAGATATGCAGCAGTAACAATGTGGGTGATAGCACGCAGCCTTGTGGCACACCAGTGTTTACAGTTTTTGCGTTAGAGCATGCACCATCTACAATGACCTGAATTTTTCTATCAGTAAGGAAGCTCGGTATTTGCATAATTTTTCAGATAAACAGTAAGATGTGATCTTAGAGGGAAGCGCTTTCTGCCATACCCGATTAAAAGCCTTGGCTACGTCCCAGCTACCTTGGCAACATCTAAATTACCAGGGGGAGGCTCTTGCTCTCAATTGCTTCCACCCATTGATGGATCAGGTAAACAAGAAAATCACCAGTAGATCGACTTCGGCGAAAGCCATTTTGGCGGTCGTCGATCAACTGATGGTTTTCAAGGACCCGAGGAGTTGGCTGTTCACAATTGACTCCATTATTTTGATACCAAAGAGACAATAGCAATCGGCTTATGCTTACTTGGATTGGGTGCACTAAGACTATCTTTCAAGACTTAGGTAACTCGCCTAAGGTGTAGGAGTGCCGAAAAAGTTGTGTTAAGACCGATGCTAACTTTGGAGCGCATTTCTTCAGCACTATAAAGCGCTTTACGCGCTGTACTCGGCTGAATGTTCCCACCTCATCTAAGGTTGAACTTGATTGAGATCGATTGAGATCCGCTTTCTTTTTAGCGGTATGAACTAGCCAGACATCCCCGCTGTGCAAAGGTGGAAAAGATAGCGTACACAAGTTCCCTTGAACCAATAGGCATGATGACGGTATACAAAAATTACTAAAATAACATGTTTGTCTGATAAAATTAGATTACTAGATGACTTCCTTTATTTTTTTAGTATATTTATCGTAGGATTATAATTTTATTTGATAAAATAAAACTCCAAAATATAGCAGTCAGCCATGTTATGTTGAAAACCAATCAGAACGTAATGCACCTGCAAATGTCACCTTGTCGTTTGTGGATTTTGACGAACTCGTATATAGTTTTTTTAAATGGGCCGTGTTTATTTAAATTATTGCACGTAAAATACTCGCAAAAATTTAAATCATTAAATAACTCACGTCACTATTTTACGTGAAGATTAGACTTTGGCAGAAAATAGCACATTTCTTTAAAAAAAAATAACGTCATAAAAATTTAAAAAATATAATGTTTTTTCTTTATAATTATTTACTGGCGACTGCCAATTTTTATTCACACGGATCTTACTATTTGCAGTTCCTTATAGAATTAAATTATTGGGAAGATAAATACGCACGCGGCAGGACTTGCATAAATTACTAGAACTTTTATTAATTTGCAGGCTAAGATTAAAGTGTATACATTAAAACAAGGAAGAATTTCATTAACTTAATCATATTTTTTATACTCTTAAAGAGGAGAAATTAAAAATATAAGCTAATTAAAATGTTCTTTGCAGAAATAAACTGGAGAATTTAGACATACAATTATTGAATTTTGCCACGAAAGATAAGGCCGCATCGCATTATTTTCTTGTTTAGAACGTAAACAAATAACTTGTTTGGAGTTTTTATTGAGGCGTTAAGGCGTTAAAAACCGCCCATCACTTATACACTACAATTCATATTTATAAGCCCAAATAATTAGTTTGCTGCTTAAACGTGTAACGTTCATTAATTGTTTACATTAACTTGACGTCACAAGCAGACGCCATAACACCGGCAAGCGATTTAGGCACGCATTTTAAACTTCAAGTATAAATAGCATTTATTTCTTTAAAGATCTATGTTTTTAGCAAAACTATTATAATTTTCGAACTTAATATATACTCTAGAAAATTATATAACACTAATCGAAAAACAGTCATCATGCCCATTACTTTTTTGTTTATTTTTTTTACTACAAAAGATTGTTTTATAATATTTTCTCCTACATTTGCCATGCTTCCTTTTTGCTCCGCGATGCTTTTTACTTTTTCTTTATAGTTGCTATCATGTAAATTGTTTATAATCATAAGCTGCCTTGTGATAGCGAACGATAGTTTAGGAAGTTTTTTTCTATGTAAAGTAACGTAAAAAAACATGGTGGGTTGAAGAATTATGAATATTAGAAAATATGTATAAATAGTTTTACATATTATATAAATGTAAAGTCCATAAGAGAAAAAGCATATGATACTTATACAAGTAATAAATTATAATATTTGAATAACTCTTTTGATTTTGTATAATTGACAATTTTCGTTAACGTTTCTGTCGCAGTTGCCAAGCCCTAGTGAAGAGGTCAGTTACACTCGGCGGAGCACGCACAGGCAACGGCACAGAGGAAACTCCACCCGCACCCTCGTTGCGTCGCCGTCCTTCCAGCCCAACACCACCGGCTTACTTGGCACCGCCGCGGAGACCCGCTCTTGCTAGTAACATACAAGGTAAGAATTAAGTTATTAAATTTTATTTCTTTTTCTTTAACGGCTTTAATATATGTATTTCTTAGGGTCCATTAGCAACGCGGGGTCAACTTCGTTGTGCGTCTGTCTGTTAGCCGGCTGTTAGATACTAAAATTTTCACGAAACCTTTCGCCTAAGAATCCGATTCGCATTTAGCCCTGTTTTTATTTATTTATACTAATATTATAAAAGGGAAAGATTGTATGTCTGTAACTCCATCATGGTAAAATAGATTAATGGGTTAAGAAGGCATTTAACACGCAGATAGAGTAACACTGGGTGCATTTTTATTGGATAAAATTATTCATGCGGATGAAACTTCAGGGGAAACTCTTATTAATAACATAATTGCAAGTTAGTTCAAGTTTGTAAATCCGAATTTATGTCAAAATCTTGGTACAATTGACTTTAAAAATAATTAATTAGTACTGGTTTTTGAACATTTGTTTACACATTACTGATGCTGGATTGTCTTCTGGTATTATACATAAAATGTTAAAGTGAGCTGTGCCCATATATCGCTTCATTTATATATTATTAAACTTGCCCACAAATTAAATTCTATTTATGTATATAAATCACCAAATTAGTCTGCCCATATCCACGTTTTGTCTCATACCGTACTCTAATAAAAGGAGTCGACAGTAGTTCCGTATTCAAGCATTGCATGCTCGTGCAGGTTGCCGCCCGTACCTGCAATCGTACGGCGCGTGGGGTGCATGCGTCGAGCGCGTGCGTCGCCTCCTCAGCGCCCTAGCAGGCCCCGTGCGCGCGGCTTGCGAGCGCGGCGCTGCGGTGGGAGCGCACGGCCGCGCGCAGCGAGCGCTCGCTCAGTTACATTTGGGCGTGAAGCGGTTCGTGCACACGGATACGTTGATGCTGCCCACGTTGGGTGAGTTTACTTCTTTATTGTTATTTTAACCAACTTAAAAAGAGAAGGAGGTTGTATGTTGACTGTATGTATCTTTTTTATTTATAGATAATGGCCCGATTTCGCCAATTATCAACCAATTTAAAACATTCTTATTTTTTGAAAGGATATATATTCGAGGTTGTGGGACAAAATTTTGATCAAAATCGTTATTATGCAACATAACTGTATAAAATATGTCATGAAATTATATGGTTCTAGGGCATTTGAACCGGTTTCGCAGTTTTATGTCAAAATAATAGTTGTCATTTTGTAGTAAATAAAAGCGTCAAGTATAATTGGTGCCTAGAAAACCAATTTATCATAATAATAAGGGAGAACAAAGATGGTTTGTGATTTTCAAAGACAGTATCTACTAATTTACTGTAATATATTATCTATGGTTGAGAAGGTCTTAACAGTAACTTCTGTTGGTGTTTAAAGAGTAAGCAAAATTAATTGCACCTCTCAAGTTCATGAATTTTCTTATCGTTGTGTCTGATTTAAATTAGCCGGCTTCGAAGGAATCTTAGTATTTGCTGAAATCAAAAAATAATATTTTCTTCGCATTATATTTATTACAGAATATAATTTTCTTCCTTCCTGATTTATATTCTTATTATTGTGCCACTCCGAATAACAAAAATATACGTATATAAACAATTATAATAATCACAGGGTCGCAAGAAGGTGCATTCGAGAACGTTCGCATGTCATACACCGGTGAAAACGGCCAAACTATCCGACAGCTGATGTCAGCACACAAGTTGCGTCGCGTTGCAATGTGCTGCCTTGCATCCCCACAAGGACGTCGTCAGCATCTCGCTGTTTCGCACGAAAAAGGTATGTAAATTTTTAATTTTTCGTATACGAACGTAAATTAATAATTAACATATTTAATTAAACCCTGTACTTTAAATTGATCAAACAATCTTTTATTAACAGGAAAAATCACGGTTCTGCAACTGTCTGCCCTCTTAAAGCAAGCGGACTCATCGAAACACAAGCTGACTCTCACCCGATTGTCTTCTGCGCCGATTCCTTTCACCGTGCTCAGTTTGAGTGGAAATGCCTGGAACGAAGATTTGCTTGCCGTATGTGGCCTCAAGGAATGCCACGTTCTTACCTTTAACAGTGGCGGTTAGTATCTCTTTTTTATACTACTACTCGGTTGCTTTTTCATTTATCTTCTTTATCTAGGTTTTTCTATTTAGGTTGCGGATTTAATACCAGATGCCGATCGCTGTGTGTATAAAATTGATATTCTGAGTATATATCACGGATAAGAAGCCGACCCTAAGTAATGGGAATTTGTGTAGAAATATCATCGATCATAACCTAATTGCTCCCTATGCTACAGATTATTCAGTTTCCATCATATGTTACAATGTGTAAAATTGTGTTACAGGGGCTGTGGCGGACCACCTTGTGCTTAATACTGGCCTCGAAGGAAATAACTACGTAATAAAAGCAATATGGCTGCCCGGTTCACAGACACAACTCGCGCTTGTGACATCCGATTTTGTCAAGATTTTCGACTTGAGCAAGGATCTCAACAATCCCATGCACCACTTCCTCGTACCCAGTGGAAAGGTAAACATTCAACACTGAACATCGTAGCTTTAATAGATTTTTTTCTTTTACTAATAAATAGAAGAAAGTATTAACATTTGTGAATTATTTTGATATTGAATATATTATTAGACAAACTTCTGTTAAGAATTTTAAGACTATAAATTTATTGTATGCAGGTCCGCGACGTTACGTTCGTGAACCAAGAAGACGTAATGCACATGCTGTGCATGAGTTCAGCCGGACACATCTACTGGCAGCCAATGAGCGAAGAGTCACGTGCCACACTTGGAACATTCTATGTCACTAACACGCTCGAAGTATTACATCCAGAGATACAGGTACTCATATTAATATATATTTACTAGCTGACTTCGCAAACATTGTTTTTCCATACAAATTACTTACGGTTGTTGTCCTGGGTTGAAAATGCTTAAATTACTATTATAGCTATTAAAGAATAAGGGCTGGTAATAGAAAGGCGTAAATTTAGGGTCTTATATATTTTAAATGCCACATCAAAAAGAATAACTTGTAATTGTTGGACCACCCTTATAACTTAGGTGTATGAAAAATTATTACGAATGATTCTCAGACCTACCGAATATTTATTTATTTTATTTAAGAAAGATTACAAACATGTATTTTACAATATCTGAATTAGAAACAAAAAAATATAATAAAATCAACATGCTTAACACAATCTCCACAAATAAGCTTCTATGTAGATTTGAAGCCGTAACAAAATATTATTATTTACAAACAAAATAATATGCACTGTATACAAGCTTAACCTTACTAATTATAACATATGTATATTAAATGAACATTTGATGAATATACATATCAAATTCATGAAAACCGCTCAAGTCGTTTTAGAGGGCAGTATGACAACTAACACTGATACGAGAATTGTATATATATTAAAGGAATACAAAATCCATTATTATTATAATCATTTGATATGGTACTCAATTTGTGTTTTATACACCTTATGATTTTGTTTAGGATGTTGCTGGTTTAGTCGGAGGTGGTGGTGTCTCCATCTATTACTCTCACACCCTCAAGATGTTGTTCTTCTCTTATGGACAAGGAAAAAGTTTCCTAGCGCCCCTTAACACCGTAGAAGAAAGCGTGAAACGTAAGTTTTATTCCTGTGATGTGTGTGTATTAAATAAGTGTATTTTTATTCTAGAGATTCAATATATTAAACAATCATTGTTCAAAAATTAATTGGTCCTTCGAGTCGGATAAAATAATAATAATAATATTTTCAGGAACCGCAATGATAACACTATCGACCTCAACAACACAAAAAGAAGGCGGTGGACGCAGCGGAAAACAAAGCAGTGTGCAATCTTTATGCCAGTGGGCTGAAGTCCCCGGACATCCTGGTCTTGTCACCGCTGTGATGCAAGCGTCCAATAACCCCGTCGTACTTATGCTTACTCCAACCACCATTTATGTACAGGAGATTAAGGTAAGTCATGAAATAAAAGTGATGTATTTTTTATATACTTTATTGCCCTAGATGAAGAAAACTGGTCTTTTCAGAACAAATAAAATTACTTATGTATTTTATCCTTGCGCGGGACAATTAATTGTCTAATCTACAAATAGTTATCAATATCGCAAAAATTCAGGGATATCAAGGATTGGCGTAAGTGAATTCTGGTATCTTTCTTTGTAGCCGCTTACTTATGACAGTTTCGTGACCACCACGGTCAAAATTCTGCACCACAATGCGCCAGGTCCCTCTGCATTGAAAATGTTGTAAAGTTGCTGGGATGCTTATGTTTATACCCTTTTTTTCGTATCGGTTCAACTGGTTGGGATTCTGCTACGACTTCTTTTACCTTCCATGCGGCCCACAATAATGAGTTTTTCTCAATTATCAGCCTGGCGTCGAGCCGCCTCCGAAATAGTAAAGAAGCCGCTGCATACATATTGTAGACTGGCGGCTTCGGATCTTTAGCTGCGGGAGAATACATACATTTGTGCTACGAGCTGTCCATGGAACACCTAACATTTTACGCTAACATTACATTTCGAAAGCATCTATTATCTGTCGTATGCTAGCCTTATAAGTTTAGGTCTCCGAAGCATATTAAAATATGGAGAAGATACCACGTTTCTTCCAAACGCTTCTCAGCTAATTTCGCCATTTGGCCTCTCCTTATCAAAAATAACAATTCATTAGTATTTTTAAATTAAGCGATTTTTTATCTTATCATAAATTTATCGATGAATACAGATCCTGCCGGCAAAAGCAAAGATAACTGACATGGTAGCCGTGCGGCACTGGTGCGGCGGCGGCGGCGAGCAGAAGAGCACGCTCATACTGCTGTGCGAAGATGGCAGCTTACGTATGTATGCGGCCGGCGCGGAGCAAACGGGCTATTGGCTGTCTCCTACCATCCAGCCCACCCATGCGCCCAGACGCAGGCCGAGGATGCTGACTCACCACAGCAAGGGCAAGGCACAACAGGTTTGTTGGATTGTTACACTGTTTGAAAGAAGTTGAGAGACGAAGACTGTTAAGGCCTGCCGCACACATACGGTTCGATTCTGAATAGGAATACAAAAGTGGAGGGAATTGCATACAAAAAATGATGTTGTAATACGGAAAGCAACCGAACTTGTGCGCCTTGTGGAACATTTTGTGTGCAAGCAGCGCAGTCGGTCGGGATCGCGTTTGGGTAAACGGGGCTGGAATCCGCACGTGTACGCCAGGCCTTAAGGACAACAATGCTTCCAGTCATGATTACTTGTTTAGGTGTTTACGAAAATGATATAATCTTTTTATTGATGTTTGCGTTGTCATTTGAGGTTCTGTATACATAAACATAATGTATTCTTAAAGAGTAAACGGTGACAGCGAATATCTCTTACCTGAAGCAGACTTTTCATACCGTAACAAGTGTTTTAGAAGTTATTCTATGCCTCAGTCTAATACTTCTTGGTATGATTGTTGCACAAAATTAGGCAAGTCAGTCAATTAGGTTTTGACAATATTGATGATGATTTTTATAAAATTACGCCCTTGTTGTAAAAGTTTCGCTAAAGGAGAGGTGTTTTAAATTTAACCCATGGATTTATCTGTCAATTGAATCTACCCGCGCCGAACTATCATAATTCGACGTTAATAGATTTAAATTTTTTATTAGTCTTTGTTCAAAAGTTAAATTTATCGGAAGTGTTCTGAGCAATTTCAATAAAACCTGTGCTGTAGTTTGAAAATTAGTAGCTCTTTGAAGGTGTCTGTAAATTTGTCTGTTACATTTAATTTTTACGGTTCCGTAAAAAGGAAAAAACGGAACCCTTACCGGAACGCCTGTCTGTCTGTCAAGACCCTTTTTTTGGAGAACGCGAAGTAACAAACTAAAATTCATATCAAATACAGGTCTACTTTTCCTTAGAGTTGTGAACACAATCAAAAGATACAGCCCATTATGTTGCAATTTTTTTCATATTAGGTTACCACAAAATCAAATGCGAACGGAGCTCCTCAGTTCCCGATCGATTTCTTCGAGCATTGCGTCGCGATGACGGACATCGAATTTGGCGGCAACGATCTGTTGCAAGTCTACAATACAGCACAGATAAAGAATCGCCTGAACACAACAAGTAAGCATATATCCATAACACTTGACTACTGATTAAATGTGATCAACGACAATTAATGAGGATTTGCATGATCCTTGTTCTCAGGTCTTTACGTCGTGTCCACAAAAATGAGCGGATTCTCTATGGAAGTAATTAACTCTGATCCAAACATGGTAATTTGCGGTATAAGAGTATTACTTGGAACACAAGATGTTGCTCGAACTCCTTCTTATGTGGAGGTACTTGTCAATTTATTATATAACAATTAATTTAATTCAGTTTGTAGTTTACACATTATCTTTTTATGTTAATATATGAGAAATAGGTGTAATGAATTTATACTTTTTATAGGTTTATGGCAGATCAATAGCAACAGTGGTCATACGAAATCGTTGGTTCGACATACCCTTAACTCGAGAAGAGTCCTTGCAGTCGGATAAGAAATTGGTGATCAATTTTGGTCCATCTCAAGATCCCGATGGCGTCACTATGGTTGATTCTGTCAAGGTAATTTATTACTGGTATAATTTTATTGATTTGAGTAAATATGTGAAAATATTTATAAAATATTTTTTTCTTAGGTTTATGGTAAAAACAAAGAACAATTCGGATGGCCAGAAGAGAATGAAGACGCATCAGCATGTCCATCTACAAGCAAGATTGCTCAGGTACCATAGTTTATCCTTGTGTGAAATTTATTTCAATTAAAGAGTCGCTTTATGCATTCATACCTAATGCATCTGTTTACCTGGATGTATTCCATTAGTAGTAAAATTAATTTAAATATGTTTAATCAATACATGTCTTATTAGTAATAGTGTATAATATATATATAGCAGAATAAAAAATAATGATATGAGTGTATCTCCCTATATTATTCAGTAATAGTTGAAAAGACTTTATTGTCCATTATACGAAAAAATAAAAATCTAGTGGCACTAACTTCAGAATAATTATAAAAGGAGTTTACGAAATTGAAAAATAATATTAGAAAGACAGACATAAAAAAAACCCATTGGTACTTACGCAATTGTAATGATATATATTGCATTATGTAAATAATACTTATAAAATATTAAACTACCCACAGGAGGCAGAAGGAATGAGCGGCATATGGAAACCGAGCTCATTAGAACGTCTAGCCTGCGCTGCCCTAGAGGCGTTGGAACTAGCAGCCGGCGCTCCTGCCGTAGCGGCAGCCACCGCTGGCACCGAAGCTGGTGTAGAGGCGGGGGCAGAGGCTGCGAGGAAACTACTCTGTGCACCCGCGTCAGCGCATCTGCATGCCAGAGCACAGTGTTTGCTGAGAGCGGTGTATCAGACGCACTATCACCAGTTCAAGGTATGCCATTGAGTCGTGTACTCTTAACGCACTTTTATTTACTTCACCTGCACACATGTATCGTACGGAATCTTTCGACGCATTTTTCTTTAACTTCGAAATAATTGATTCTTAAATTTCCACATGTATTAAGGACATATAACAATACAATAATTATTTAGTTAAAAAAAAATAAAATCGAGAAAATAATTATAGATCCGAGTTTTAAAGCGTGTTTTTGTAGTTTTTTAATCTGTATTTTATTTTCACATTGCCCTGCATGTTCTGAAAAAAAAAACATCTTGTTTTTTTTAAACTAAACAAAAAAATACAGTTAATCATCTCTTAACTCTTTTATAACAAAATGAGTAAGATTGGAGACGACCTCGAGCGGGAGGAAGTAACAAAGTATAAACTCGGATATAATACATTTATATTTATAAAATCACCAATTTTCGGAATTTTCTCAACACTATCCAGTTAACTTTTTCAACATCAAATTACTGTATACATATTAATAAATAACGACTTTTAACCAACGCTAGTTCGAGTACATTTAGCTTTGTCATGCGTGATCCATATGAATTTATTGTGATAATAACCTTCTTTGTGGTTAAAGTTTGTTTTAATTTAATGTTCCTATTACCAGGACCAAGCAATTTTGAAATACGTGTGCACAACGCTGAAAGAGCTGCGCGACACGGCCGACGCGCGCAACATCGACCCCGAGGCGTACTTCCGCTTAGTGTTGCTCGCGCGAGGCGTGGCCATCGCACGGCCGCACCACCTGGTCAAATTCAGTCCGTCGACGCCTCGAAAGCCTGACAGTGGTAATTGTTGCTTTATTGATGATTTATGGTTATGAAATAAGGTATAATGTTTATTATCGCTTTTAATACAATGAACATGATTTAATTCACCATATTAGTGAGATGAAATGTAAGACTGTTATCCTTTAGGATAAATGTTTTATGGATATCGTTTTAAAAAAATGTTAACACGTTTTTGTCACGATCATATTCGTGGCCGAACTTATAGTTTATAAACATATTACTATACCGTTCTTTAGTCAACTCTCGCCGCCTATAGTACTCTGCTGCACGTCAAAATAGCTCCTGCTCCTAAAATAGGAAGGTTTCGAACAGCTAGGCTTAACATGACTATCCAGTATGTTCACTGATGGGTTGTAGTTATTATTTAAAACCCATTTATAATAGATAAATAGGCTGGCTGAATTCTGGGCTACGACAATCGGCTTTATTCAGTAGTGTTAAGATACGAGTGTGGAATCGAATCACCCTTCACCTTTGAGAACTCTATGGAGTCGAATTGGACGGTTATGTTCTGGATTCTTCAGCCTCATTTATTCTCCTTTTAACTGCTTTCCGCTATTTTGTTGATAAAAATGGTATGATTCGGTGGCGCCATAGCTTAACTATGTTCGAACTTTGTAAGAAAATTATTTATATTGAATATATCTATCGGCAGACATAAACGAACTGAAAGATGTTTTTTTGATGACGTCAAAATAAATGAAACGTTCTCATTCTATTCTATATCACATGACTATGAACAGGGGAGTGGTCGTCTCTCTGGAAGGGCGATTACGGCGAGAGCCAAGGGGTCGCCAGTCCACCGCACCTCTGCGCTTTGCTGTGCAGCGTGCTTTGGCGACTGGCGGCCGTAAGGGCGGCGCCGGGGCCGGGCGGCGTGCTGGCCCACGGCCTGCGCCACCCCGACCACACGCTGCACGCGCTCGCCGACACGGTGCACGCGTTCCAGCTGCACTCGGATAACGATGCTGTAAGTATACATTTTTATTAGCTTTTTAGGCAATCTGTGTTTAAATGAGAATTTTATAGCCCCCATATCTTGTCAATGTTTATCATTGATATTAACGCAACGGTATATCGAAGCGACCAATGTTACTTCTATAACGTTATTACAAGCTTTTATTTACTTTCACCTTTCCGGTTATCGCACATGTGCATCTGTAATAGAATCTTATAAATTAAATTTAACCACTTTCCGGTTTTCGATTAAGCCGAAATGTTACAAGTATATTGGGTGACAATGCATTATTATGATGATTTAGATAATGCAACTGGGAGGTGGCTATAGGAACACTAATTAAACGATGTAAACCCATAGAGTTTGGGCTCAATTGATACGTTTATAAACGCTTGTTTAAAAAAACTAAATGTTATTCTTCCATACAACATGTTCTACAAGGCATGCGTCTGCTTTCAGTATAACAGAAACGTTTCTTTGTATGCAATTACCTCCACTTTTTGATTTCCATTTCTCAAACTCTCAAGAAGGAAAATACACTAGTCAATGTTAGTGATGTTACTAACATTGACTAGTGTATTTTCCTTCTTAAAAGACAATGCCCATTTTTATATGGCAAACCGTACCAAGTTGCATCAAATTCAAACATGTTTTTATGGAGACTAGACTTATTAACTACTACAGAAGTTATTTTTGTAAAAAAAACCCTGGGTTTCGGAGATATATGATAAATTCGAAAAATTGATTCAAAGAAAATAGCTTCTATTGCATTCTACATTACTATTGACAGATTGCGCAAACGTCATGTAGGCAAAGCTAAATTCATACTTTTACACTTTGAATTAAATTCCTTGTTAAATAATCGAAACCATGAAGCGTGATGCCCTAAGAAATTATGAAAATAATTAATAACTTTTAACTTGATGCATGAGAATTTTTGGTACCACTTTTGGGCATTGTCGTTTAAAAAAATGCACTTAAATATGTAAACGGATAAAAAAATATTATTTTATTACGTTGTGGAATCGATGGCAGCAAAAGGGCAAAGCACGGGATTAATTAATCAATTACGTATTGAAGTAACATAAGTAAATTCTATCGTATTGTTTACAAAGATCTATACAAAATAGATCATCCGGA